>JAHHFK020001671.1:0-89162 GCA_024533555.2 Aedes koreicus | reverse complement strand
CCTGATAAAAAATTACCTTAAACGAACGATATCACAAATCTTCCAACCATTTCTTTAATGGTTTGGATGATACCCCAAATAGGTCGTTAGGAAAAATAACCATACGAAATTTATTAGGGTTTGCAAACAAATAGTATCAACCTTCACAGGAGTGGATGTCAGTTCTTCCGTCCATTTTTTAAGTATGTAGTTTCAAGGTTATTTTTTTCTGCACATGGGTTGCAGTTTCTTTTTCTCCTTCGTCTAAATTGCTTTCATCACTAGCAACTTCCAGTTTATCTGGCAATTCATGGGTTGCTCGTTCTGTGTCCTCATCTGCATCTTCATCGTCGTCCGGCAATTTATCGCAAATACTCTCCGTCAAAGCACCAAACTTGAGAAGTTTCTTATCGTTCTTTTTAAGAAGGCATACTACTCCGGATCAGTGTCCTTTGGCAACTGCCTGAAGAACCTGATCATTTTTCTTATGATCTCCGAGGTCCGCATCTTATTTATCCAGGCAATTATCAACGATATCTTTTTCAGCTCCGCTTTTTTTTTGCTGCCGTCGATTTCATTTTGCTTGTTTTCATTTCTCTGACAGCTTTGACACATAAACCCTTCTTTTTCAATAGCATTGTTGCCAGCACTTCTACAGAAAATAGATCAAGGCAAAAAAGTGATCCAAAAAATGCATCATTTGGATAAATTTTTTTTAGAAGATCCAAAAATTTAAATCAGATTGTGGTATAAAAGCCAAAATAGAACGCCACGGTGCAAGAATTTAGATCACTACAGATTTAAATATTTAGATCTATACCAGTTTCCCATCAGGATTGGAGGTGCCCTAAAGACTGCCACAGAAAGTATGAACGCAGTCAAAAACCGCTGTCATTTCGCTATAATTGATAACTAGTTCTATCTTATGGCTGCATCCTGTTGTTTACACAGATAAAAAGAAACATTGAATTTCCCTGCGTTATCTAATGCACATAAAGGAAATGCTAGATTTAGCATACAATAATGGGATATTTCATGCAAATTTATACCAGATAACGCCTGAATCTAGCCTGTTGTATGAAAGATTGCAAACATTGTTGTATGGCGCATGAAAGATTGCAAACAATTTCGTTGTTTACGCTTCCATTGGCTTGGATTTAAACGAAGGGAAATTTTACGCGCTTCCTAAAAAAAAAATTCTGTGTACCTTTATTTTCCAGTACTTGTGTAGCGGTTTAATCGTTTCCAACAGTTTGTTTCAAAATGTGTGGACTCTCAGCGAACAACAAGTTCACTGAGGATCCTGCTAACCCTCCTTTGTATAAGCGTATAATAAAGGCATTCAATCACAAGAAGGAGGTTTCAGAGCGGGAAATGCCCAAAAAAGCTGACACTTCGAAGTCCAATGTTCATTCGAAGAAGCAGAAACAGCCGAAACGGAGTCAGAAACAAGAAGCATCGATCAGGCCCAGAGAGCAAAAGTTGTACCACAGAGAAAAGACATCCAGGCTCGAAATTTTTTTTTCCAATTTACTGTGTAAATTTTTAAAAGCAAACCGTTGAAAAAACAACGCCGCCTAGTCTTGGTTGCACCAAACTAAAATTGACAGATTATCACAGATTATCTGTGACAGATTAGACAGATTCTCGAGGCGGGCAAGTGGCTCCATCAACAAACGAATAACGAAAACAAGCTGAAATTTTAAAATGGCAGTTACAGAAATCTCTCTGTGGTTGTACAATATGATGCTTGTTGTTAGTTCGCGAACTGTATAGTCATGGATGACGAAACCTACGTGAAATTCTACTAAAAATCCTCGCGGGGGCCACCATATTATACGGTGCGTGAAGGGAAAGTATTGAACCAGTCTGATTCATCGATTCAATTCATTAAGTTTGGTAAGACAGCTATGGTCTGGCATGCTATTTGTGGCTGAGGTAAGATTTCGCAACCCTTCATCACAACTGGTTTGATGAACAGTGAATTTTCATGGACCCTTTTGTCTTCTGGGCAGATCTAGCGTCTTGCCGTTACACGAAATCAGCGGTAGAATGGTATGCCACCAAGAATGTTTCATTCATTTTGCATTAATTGCCCGCAAATTCGACCACTTGAAGAATTTCGGGCAATGACGAAGACACACCTTAGGAGAGATGTCTCGGCAGCAGATATCGTTCACCAGTTTGAAAAAGATCGGACCCGTCAGAAAAAGATCCCGAAGTATCAAAACTTGTCGCTAAATGTATGTGCTGAATATTAAATCTTAATCCCCCCCCCCCTCTCACCACGTAGACTTTTCTCAATACAATTTTTTTTTAAATTGTACTACTGAGCGCCGCCTACAAGTTGCTCTCCCAAATTTTATGCCGCCACCTGTCACCAATTGCAAAGGAGTTCGTGGGACAATATCAAGCGGGATTCAGTGGTGCCCGCGCTACTACGGACCAGATCTTCGCAGTTTGGCAAATGCTGCAGAAATGTCGCGAGTATGACGTGCCCACACATCATTTTTTCATCGACTTTCAAATCAGCTTACGACGCTATCGATCGAGACCAGCTATAATGCACGTAAATGGATCTCCAAAAAATATTGACACCGTTGATCGAAGCAACTATGGATCGAGTGATGTGTGCCGTCCGGTTATCAGGGACACGCTCGAGCCCCTTCGAATCTCGGAGAGGGTTACGGCAAGGTGATGGATTGTCGTGTTTGCTATTTAACATTGCATTGAAGGTTGTGATTCGAAGAGCGGAGATAGACACAAGTGGCACGATCTTTAGGAAGTCTGTCAATTTTTTTGGTTTTGCTGATGACGTTGATATTGTGGCACGTAACTTTAAGACGATGGCGGAAACATACATCAGACTTAATACTGAAGCTGGTAGGATTGGGCTTGTGATTAATGCATTGAAAACAAAATACACCAAGGGAAGAGGCTGACGAGAAGACAATGTTATCCTCCTACCACGAGTGCAAATCGACGGTGATGGAATTTAGGTAGTACACGAATTCGCGTATCTGGGCTCATTGGTGACCGTTGATAATGACACCAGATATTAGGTGCGCAACTAAGTTCCCGCTGTTTAGCAATAGATGGCGCCAGTAGTAAGTGCTGGTCAAATGTTGTACATCTCAAGCGTCATAATCCCAAGCTCAGACATATGGTAAACAAACCGCTTTGCCAAATCAGTGATTTTGGTTTAGTGTTATATATTTTGGTTGTTTGAAGATGTCTGATTTCGTGCCAAATAATCGTCATTTGCGGGAAGTGTTGATTTTCTTCTTTCATTCGAAGAAAACGGCGGCTGAAGCACATCGAGAGCTCCAAAAAGTTTACGGTGATGCTGCTCTGAGTGAAACAACGTGTCGTGATTGGTTTCGTCGTTTCAAAAACGGTGATTTCAGTGTTGATGATCGTCCGCGTGAAGGAAGGCCAAAAAACTTCGAAGACTCTGAATTGGAGGCATTGCTCGATGAGGATCCGTGTCAAACGCAAGAAGAGCTTGGTTTAGGATTAGGAGTTTCCCGCCAAGCCGTTTCTAAGCGATTGCATGCGTTGGGAATGATTCAAAAGCAAGGAGCTTGGGTTCCTTACGATTTGAAGCCAAGAGATGTTGAGCGTCGTTTTTTCAGCTGTGAACAACTGCTCCAGCGGCAAAAAAGGAAGAGTTTTCTACATCGCATTGTGACGGGTGACGAAAAATGGATTCATTACAGTAACCCAAAACGGAAACATTCATGGGGACTGCCCGGGCATGCTTCAACATCGTCGCCTAGGCCGAATATTCACGCTGCGAAGGTTATGCTGTGTATTTGGTGCGACCAAGTTGGTGTTATTTATTATGAGCTGTTGAAACCAAACGAAACCAATACCGGGGAACTCAATTGATGCGATTGAGCCGAGCACTGCACGAAAAACGGCCACAATATGAGCACAGATACGAAAAAGTGATTCTTCAGCATGACAACGCTCGACCTCACGTTGCGAAACCCGTGAAAACCTACTTGGAAACGCTCAAATGGGAAGTCCTACCCCACCCGCCATATTCTCCTGATATTGCACCGTCCGATTATTACTTGTTCCGTTCGATGGCACATGGTCTCACTGGTCAGCAATTTCACTCATATGATGACATCTCAAAATGGCTTGATTCTTGGATAGCATCAAAAGACGAACAGTTCTATCGAAATGGTATTCACGTTCTACCAGAAAGATGGGAAAAAGTACGTAGCTAATGATGGGCAATACCTTGAATAATTCGTTTGCAACCTTTGTTTCCAAAATAAAGTTCCTTTTTCACCAAAAAACAGCAGAGCAATTAGTTGCGCACCTAATATCAAATTCATTTTCTTCATTAACTGATGTACTACTTCCATTGAAAAGTACAATTTCATATCCATAACTAGTAACATTCGTCAAAAATCTTCTTTAAACAATGATAACAGATGATAACAAAATAGATCATTGTTGATAACTAAATTTGTCATACGGTAACAGCTGACTCCAAAATGACATATGAGATAACAGAACTTGTTACTTATTTTATACTATTTTGATATTTTACTTTGCTATGGTTTTCAGCTTAAATGATAACATATTCAAACAGTGATATTTTGATATCTGCACTTTTTATCAATTTGCTATGAACCTTTGCTCGAGCATACTTTTAAATATATTTATCAACAATTTTTGACCAATATTTCTACCAATATTTCCCTAGAAATCGATGCAGGTCAATTTGCAAATGTGAACACCAAAGGACTTTGTTGATAAGTTGTTCAGATGTATATATTATAACAATTTAATCCAACAAGCGCACTTAGTTTCTGCCACTGAATATAAGATTCCAATTCTAATAACACACAAAACCTGAAAAATCTGCTTAGGACAAAGCTACATTGATTTGCCCATCTTGCCATGTTTCTCCCCAACTTCACATTCATACGCGAAACCATTGGTTTCCCTTCGAAGTGCTGCTGAAATTATCCAGTAAAAAGCGCTCATACGAACTCAAGTCCAAGGAATCGAATAGTTTAATCTTGGTCAGACTTCATTAAGTGGACCATCTTGCCCATAGTTCCCCAATTTTACACTGATAAACAAAACAATCAGTTTCACTAAGAATTGCCACTGAAGTTATTCTGAACAATTCGCTCCATTCCAGGAAATCCAACAATGCACAGCATACAACCACTTTCCTCCCATTGAAACGACCTACCCCATTCACCTGGGAATGCATCATCGCCATCGTACACCGAGCAGCAAGCAGCTAAAGAATCCAGAACATTTCCCTTAGAACCCGAGCCAAGTCACTTTCATTCATCACATTCCTTATTTCCTGGCCAACGTCCCAACCTGCGTCTCGCCGTGTTCCCCTCACGCGACCAATCATCACCTCAGAGCCAGCCTTTTCATTCATGATAACGACACAGTCTTGGCAAAGTTCTAAAATAGTACTACGATGTGTAGTTACCATACTACTTTTGGCGTTGGCTCTTGGCTTGGCGCTGCTGGGTAAAACCGGCAGGTAGGCCAAAACCGAATCGCGACAGCGAAAGTGTCTATTTTCGAGCCAACTGCTCTCTTAACTGCAGCCGATTCCGTGGAAAAGCCCGGTCTGCTGACACCTCGGACTCAGTCAGTCCCAGTATCAGTCAGTGCCAACTAGACCAAAGCCGTACGCAATGATGACGACGACCGACCGACCGACCGACCAACAACACACCACAGCAGTCCATGATTCTGCGAAACTTTGCTTCATGTCTTGCTTCCTTTTTTTTTTGCATCGATTTGGCTCGAAGAAAGCGTCTTTTAGAAAATTCTTGGCACGAAACTAAGTATTTTGTATGTTTTGATACAACATGTTGATCGTCGTCATCACGGGATCCCGCGGCCAGCTGTGACCGGTTCTGTTTACATTCGGTTTGTGTACATTCGATCGGTGGCATAATTTTATCAAAATTTTCCCGAAATTCGGCGAAAAAAAACTCATTGCACCTCGAAAAGGGAATGGATCAAGAACCCTGTCAAAAGCGCATGGTTGCTTTGCGTTACTGCACACACTGCTCGGTGCATCGATAGAAAACGACTGGCTATGTGCGCGGAGGACGGCGAACGAGAGAGAGAGGAAAAATCTGGGCCTCTTTCGTAATCACACAGAGCTAGAGCAGCGATGAATTTTATTTTTCATCACAACAACCACCCGCTTTTCTCGAGCGCATTCACTCGCCCCCCGGTTTTGTTGTTGATAAGAGCTGATAATACGCGGAAGAGCCGCATTTCATTGTCAAACCCTTCCCCCACAGACAACACCATGTTTACGTACTCGTTCTGGACGTTCGGCAGGAATTTTCTCGATATCTGACACGATAAATCAACGACACTGACACTGGCAAGGATCAATGCGAAAATGGGAAAATCCTTGAAAAAAAAACTTGGAACTTTCTGTCCGCGAATTTTCCACTCTTCAAGCGATCCGGGGCTCAACGACACAGCAAATACAAACTATTCACATGGGAACGTTAACAACTGAACAAAACTCTACCGAAAACTTAAAAAACTTCACAGTCTAGACACATTAATCACAGCACACATTGGATGAACACCATCAGGGTAGAAGACTACTGTGTTGGAGTTTGTTCTTTCCTTATCCTTTGCACGCACTGTCGACTGACAACTCAAAATCCCAACCCCGCAACAACCACCGCCCCCTTACGCGTCCCCCCCCACCCAGGCCCGGGACCTCCACCCCCCAACGCGTACCCCCCCCATCCCACCCCCACCTCACCACAACTCCAACAATTTCGCACAGAGAAAAACAATACAAAGGAGAAAAGAAAACACCAAACTAAAAAAAAATAAAAAACCAAACAACGGGAAAAAGGGGAAGGGGTGTCCCCCGCCCCTCACCCAAATACCCCCCCCCGCCGACCCCCGACCGAGCAAACCCCAGCCCCGCGTGCACCCAAGCCGACAGTCCCTTCCCCGCCAGGGCGAATGGCACCTGCCGAGCCCCGACTGAAAGGTGCACGGATTTTCTCGCTCTGACTGGTGCGACGATGAAATGAAAGCGACGCGGGATGCTGTACACGCTCATTCGGATTTACCCAAAATTGAGTAAAGTAAACCCAAAATCATAAAATTTGGAACTACTCAAAATAGGGTAACCGGACCTAAACCCAAATTTGGGTAAACTCATGATTTATGTGATATTGGGTTAGTTCTACCCATTATTATAAAATGTGGTTTTTATGGAAATTGGGTAAAATATTTAAATAAAAAATAACCTAGGCTGCTAAAGTTAAGCTTTTTCTTTTTTATTGTTTTCAAATAAAGGAACTGCAAGCCATCCATAATATTGTTACAAGATAAACGACGGGTAGCTCCGGTGCTGGTGCACATCGCTCACGCATTCCGGGAATTCCTAGGCCATCAGTCCGATCATCTCGAAAAGGCTCTGCTGGAAGCGTTTGGTTAGCTTCCACTGATCGAACAGCTGCAAAATGTCGAAGTTTTCATCGAGGCACTTGTAAACCTATACATCCTCCCGGGTACTTACCAATGACTACTGCACATAATGGATGCTCTCGCGAACGATATTTTGCGTTCTGGATATGCTTCCGGAACAAATCGAAAATCTCTGCATTAGCTTTCGGGAAGCGTTCGGAAGCTTTGATGGAACGGCGCTCCGTTGGATGAGTTTAGTAGGGTGTTGATCCGGCAGAAATTTGTCCATCATCGGCGCTCCTAAATCCGAGATGGTCAGGATACATTCCTTTGCCTTCGGAACAAGCTGCGAATCGATGCACCCTTTTACAATAAAGATTAATAAAAAAAACTCCGTTGGCATGTCCTGCTTCTTTTTTTTAACAGATTGCACCAAGTAACCTGAATTCCAAAGAATCAATCACTGTTTTTAATTGTAAAACTTAAGTTTTTTTTTTATCTGGAGAGTACAAATATGTGTCCATTTCACAAACAGTAGACGTATACCAAATTTATGAAGAATATAGTGAGATCTACCCACTTTCATAAATCGGCCTACCCATGGTATGACATATCAGCCTGTTTTATGAAAATGGGTAAAAGTTACTCAAATTTGGGTAAATCCGTATGAGCGTGTAGAGAAAACAAAACAGCACGGTCGGATGCTGCGGGAAAATTTTCGCTCGGAAAATTTGCACGCATTCGAAATGGACGTTGCAATGCTGGCAGGTTTCATACTGCCGAAAGGGGGAATTTATTCTTTTCGTGGAGTTTTCTTTCAGTTAGGGCTATGGGAATGATAAGGTTGGTAAATTTCCAAAACAAGATATAACTTACAAGAAGACCCGGCAGCTCGGTTGTCATCAACACGCTCATCCGTGCGTCGGGTTGAATTATCTTCCGTATGATTCCCGTAACTCTGCACTATGGGGAGAAGCAATTGACAACACTCGCGTTCCTTGACGAAGGAGCATCAATCACCCCAGTCGAACGTTCCCTGACCGACGAACTAGGTGTTAAAGGACTCAAGCAGCGGCTCACCATCAAATGGACCGCTGACGTCACGCGCATCGAACTGAACTCTCGACGGATGAATCTTTGGATCTCTGCTCCGGGAACGGGTGAAAAACTCCTACTCAGTTCAGCGCAGACAGTCGTTGTTGCATTTGTGGAGACGTGATATTGAAGGAACAGAGAAAGGGGTTTACACCTTTGTTGGAGACAGCATATCAGCTGTATTTTGACAAGGAGCTTCCAAATCGTGAGTTTCCATGGGTTCCAACATATGCTACCGAACATTGCTTGGTTGGATGAAAGGTACGCATAAAGGCTTACCTTTTGCCAAAGCTATGGTGTGGACTAATCCAACCAATCACATGAGCGATTGTTACTTTTGTTTGACAAAAATTCATGGATTTTCCAAAGCTTTGAAGCATTAAATCGAATACCCATCAAGGCCAACATTGCACTCTGAAGCAATGCCAGTTCCAATATCTCCAAATATTGCTGGACGTGCTGATGAGTTGGATTCGGAACCAGGCAAATCTGAGAAAAGCTTTCAGGATGATCCAGATTTTTTACCTTCGGAGTCTGAGGAACCGCATGTTATAACCCAAGAGGAGCTGAACGATTTGATTCGAGATTTGGAGCTACCCAAGACCAAAGCGCAGCTGCTAGCTTCAAGGCTAAAGCAGTGGAATGTCCTGGAAAAAGATGTAAAGGTGTCATCTTATAGGAAGAGACATTCAGATAACATTAAATATTTTTCGATGGACGATGATCTTGTCTTTTGCAACAACATCGAAGGTTTAATGGAAGAGCTACAGTTAGAGTATCATGCAACTGACTGGAGGCTCTTCATCGACGCTTCAAGCAAAAGCTTGAAGGCAGTGTTTCTGCACAATGGAAATAAGTATTCTTCAGTGCCAGCTGCATTTGCAGCTCGCATGAAGGAAACTTATGAGAACATAAAAACACTTTTGGAAAAGATCAAATATTCGGAACACCAGTGGAATCTCTGTGCAGACCTTAAGGTAGTGGCATTGCTCACTGGGCTTCAAGGAGGCTACACAAAGCATTGTTGTTTCCTCTGCGAATGGGACAGTCGTGCGAGGGATAAACATTACCACCAGCAGCATTGGCCAGCACGTACCGAGATGGTACCTGGGAAGAAAAATGTGTCAAATCTGCCTCTTGTCGACAGGGACAAAATTTTACTACCTCCGCTACATATTAAGCTTGGGTTGATCAAAAATTTTGTCAAAAAGCTGGATATTCAAGGAGAACCATATTGTTTTTTGAGGAAAAAGTTTCCGAGATTGAGCGAAGCCAAGGTGAAAGATGGAGTATTTGTCGGCCCTCAAATTAGGAAACTCCTTAAAGACGACAATTTTCAGCAAACACAACGCGACAGAGTTCCGAGCATGGAATGCGTTCCAAAAGGTTTGTGGTCACTTCTTGGGAAATGAAAAGTCTCCGGATTATGTACACATCGTTCAAGAGCTGGTTGATTCGTATGCTGCACTGGGATGTAATATGTCACTTAAATTGCACTTTTTGCATTCTCATCTGGACTTCTTCCCAGAGAATAAAGGGAGCCGTCTCAGATGAACATGGAGAACGATTTCATCAAGATATCGCACAGACTGAAAAGAACTTTGCTGGCAAATGGAGCCCAGCGATGCTAGCGGACTACTGCTGGATGCTACAGAGGCAAACACCTTTGGAGAACTATAAAAGGAAAAAGAAAACAAAGTGAATTTAAGTTGAAAAATATAGAGAAAATTTCAACTAAATGACTGATTGACTGACTGACTGACTGACTGACTGACTGACTGACTGACTGACTGACTGACTGACTGACTGACTGACTGACTGACTGACTGACTGACTGACTGACTGACTGACTGACTGACTGACTGACTGACTGACTGACTGACTGACTGACTGACTGACTGACTGACTGACTGACTGACTGACTGACTGACTGACTGACTGACTGACTGACTGACTGACTGACTGACTGACTGACTGACTGACTGACTGACTGACTGACTGACTGACTGACTGACTGACTGACTGACTGACTGACTGACTGACTGACTGACTGACTGACTGACTGACTGACTGACTGACTGACTGACTGACTGACTGACTGACTGACTGACTGACTGACTGACTGACTGACTGACTGACTGACTGACTGACTGACTGACTGACTGACTGACTGACTGACTGACTGACTGACTGACTGACTGACTGACTGACTGACTGACTGACTGACTGACTGACTGACTGACTGACTGACTGACTGACTGACTGACTGACTGACTGACTGACTGACTGACTGACTGACTGACTGACTGACTGACTGACTGACTGACTGACTGACTGACTGACTGACTGACTGACTGACTGACTGACTGACTGACTGACTGACTGACTGACTGACTGACTGACTGACTGACTGACTGACTGACTGACTGACTGACTGACTGACTGACTGACTGACTGACTGACTGACTGACTGACTGACTGACTGACTGACTGACTGACTGACTGACTGACTGACTGACTGACTGACTGACTGACTGACTGACTGACTGACTGACTGACTGACTGACTGACTGACTGACTGACTGACTGACTGACTGACTGACTGACTGACTGACTGACTGACTGACTGACTGACTGACTGACTGACTGACTGACTGACTGACTGACTGACTGATAGGAAATCTTGATTTTCATGAAAATTCGCAATTTTGTGAATAAAAACTCATTTTTTTCAGAATGGATTCAGAAAGGTTGATTTCATTAAATCCAAACGCAACATTCAAAGGGCGGAACGAAAATTCATGTTTTCAAAATAGGAAATCTTGATTTTTATTAAAATTCGTAATTTTGAGAATGAAACCCCGGTTTATTTCATTAATCTTACGTGTTACGAAAAATCTGTGATAACGAATGGATTCAGGGAGGTTTATTTCATAAAATCCAAACCCAACATTCAAAGGGCGGAGCGAAAATTCATGTTTTCAAAATAGGAAATCTTGATTTTTATGAAAATTCGTAATTTTGTGAATGAAAACCCGGTTTATTTCATCAATCTTACGTGTAACGAAAAATCTGTGATAACGAATGGATTCAGAGAGGTCCATTTCATAAAATCCAAGCCCAGCATTCAAAGGGCGGAGCGAAAATTCATGTTTTCAAAATAGAAAATCTTGATTTTTATGAAAATTCGTAATTTTGTAAATGAAATCCCGATTTATTTCATCAATCTTACGTGTTGCGAAAAATCTGTGTTCACGAATGGATTCAGGGAGGTCCATTTCATAAAATCCAAGCCCAGCATTCAAAGGGCGGAGCTGAAATTCATGTTTTCAAAATAGAAAATCTTGATTTTTATGAAAATTCGTAATTTTGTGAATGAAATCCCGGTTTATTTCATTAATCTTACGTGTTACGAAAAATCTGTGATAATGAATGGATTCATGGAGGTTTATTTCATAAAATCCAAACCCAACATTCAAAGGGCGGAGCTGAAATTCAAGTTTTCAAAATAGAAAATCTTGATTTTTATGAAAATTCGTAATTTTGTGAATGAAATCCCGGTTTATTTAATCAATCTTACGTGTTACGAAAAATCTGTGTTCACGAATGGATTCAGGGAGGTCCATTCCATAAAATCCAAGTCCAACTTGCAAAGGGCAGAGCCAATATTCTGGTTGTTGATGAGGTAGATCATATTACTACGGAACTACGTGTTTTTATGAATTTTAATCACATTTTTCTCAAAAACTAGACGTGTTACAGCATTTCTGAGCCCATATTTGAATTCAGCGTTACAAAATCTATAAAATTCAACATATATACTTGAAGGGAGTGAAACACTGCCGACTAGTGTTATTGAAATGCTTTTATTTTACCTTAATTTATGTTTTCTGTAGCCTAAATGAAGTGGGCACTTTATTTTGTCACTGTTTTTTTTTTCAACACAAATTGATTTTTATTTTCTTTAAGTAAAACTCCTTTTTTTTCAGTATTCCATAAGTGAAACTTAAAAAGAACATAAAAAATAAGATAATAAAAAAAAATACAGTGTGTTTACTTTAATTTGAACCAAGCAAATGAGAGAAATTGAAAAAACGATGAGGTGGGCACTTTATTTTGCCTATCAGTGTAACTACAGCAAATTATTCCTTACATCAAACTGGCGTGGTTGGTTATCTGTTGTTCACTGTTGTTCTATTGTCTGATCGTACCGATCATGCCAGTCACTTGCGAAGACAGCGTTTATTGTGTACGGATGGAAAGTGGGATTGTTGATCCACAGCAGTGCCACCAGAACGACGGGTCTTGTCGTTACACGCGAGTTTGGATTCACTGCGCTTGAGGAATCCCAAACAAGGACCTCCGAATGAGTCAAGAACAAGCAGTTAAGTACAAGCGAAGTTTCCCGAACCAGGAGAATTAGCTCAGAACCTCAGCTAGATAAAAGTGTTAATTCGAAGCACTAGTAAGCCCCCGAACCAGGGGATGAAAGTGGCTTTGAAAGCGACACCCAGTACAGAAAACAAAGACTTTTCTCCGTGAAAAAAATATCTATTGTCCGCATTTGAACAACCATTGCCAAGGAGTTGAAAACAAAATAAGGTCATAATACATAATAATTCATGTCCTTATGTCTAATAGCGGTAGTACATCTGAGGGCACGAAATTAGATTTGGCATCCACTAGCAACTGGAAAGTTTGCAAATAATAGCCTTTTTTTTCAATATGTGTATTGCAGCTTACTGTCGCAGGATGCAAGAGAAGATAGCACAATTCATTGACTATCCAAAGTCTTAAAAAACTGAAGTGCATATGATGTGAATAATGGAGGAGCGGCTATTTTAGTTCACACGAATAGTCTTGTAATTTTAAATGACAATAGAGTATAACTTTTGAAGAAGTCATATTACGATAGATTAAATTGTATTCTGGGTCATATTGATTATTTGATATACACATAAAAGGAACGACAAATAAAGTATCGAACCATTACGTCACCCCTAATTCTATATGTTATTCAATGACGGTTCTTGTAATATCCATAATTTTTTATTATGCATAAATCAAAAATATATATGCATGATTGGAATACGTTTCACTCATTGTTGAAATTAGTACCAAAACGAACTCTTAACCATTTATCGAATTGTGATTTCAAATCTTCCGAGAAGCTTAAACAACTACAGAGGAGCCGAAACAATTTTCAATAATAATCTACAAACATTTCGTACACCTTTGAACTTCCGAGAACAAAATCATATAGAAATGGAGCCTCTGTTTTCCATGTTTCCACGTGCACATGTTTTTCCAGAGGCTCTTTCCACGAATAACTATAATTGTCGTTATCAGTGAATCAAAATAGATCTTGTTTCCACCATACTATTTCTGCAAAATATCCACCTATGAGTAACAATCTATATCGTAAGATTCTTTGTTGATTAAGATCTTTTTGATTCAACATACAGTCAAACGCAAAGGCAAGCTCTGTAAGCACAATCTTCTACTAGAACACTTCCTTGTACTCGTATGATATTTGCCGGATGAATCAACCGCCCAGCCTATACTAGCAATACAAAAGGGTAAACCCGACCAAGCGCGAAATAAAATTTTGTTCCATCAACCGAACCGAATCGTTCTGGGTTTCAATCTTCCATTACGGTGCCGATACCGGTAAACAAGAAGAAACCTTGTGGACTCGACAACGCTTGGGAAGGTCTTCGGCACGTTGTTTGTTTAATTATCCGATCAATGCTAATTTAGCGCAAGGAGCTTGATACACGGTTTATACTTTTGTTGGCTGATTCTTGCTTCTGGATCGAAAATTTGCCACTTTCAATCTCGCATAAGATTGAAGCGTGCACAATCCAGTTGTGTTGCTCACTTTGAAGTCAAATGGAGAAACCAAAAATGGGAAATGAAATTTTCTGTTTGGAATTGTAGCGAATGATGCATGGAATTAAGTCGGTGGTTGATGCCATGCCGTGAATCATTTCGCGCATATCAAGGTCACTTAGTGAGCTATTTAGATGAATCAGTGACTTGTTTGCGTTGCATTTCTGTTTAAAGCCTCTGTGCATCAAAAATAGGGAAAACTAGTTTTTTTTTAAATTAATTCAAAGATATTTACACAATGGTACACCCCACTGATGAAAAATGGCTCCTTGTTTTCCCTTGTGGTCCGGAGAAAACTAACGGATTGTTCTCTATCAAACTTTTCACCAGTTACACGTCACTGTCGATTTCCAGCGAAACACCTGTTAGCAATGCTCTCAATTTACACCGTTTACTTCCGAATTACTGTAGTTTAGCACTTGATGAGAACAAATAAAACTAGACCGAACCGCCGAAAGGGTAGATCGCGAATGATACTGGTTTTCTTAGCCACCACGGCGTTACAACAACTCAGCAAGCCGGGCGCGCGTCACGTGAGTGTGTGATTGTGATACGTTTCCATCGACGAAGATACACTTACAGTGCACCACCCACAGATGCGATGGCAGTAGGAACTACATCAACAACAAACTCACGAAAAAAAAAACAGCAAGGTAGATATCTGGTTTTACCCTTCTTTGGATATCACCGCTTAGCTCTCTCGCTCTTCGCTTGCGGCTTATTCATACACAAATGCACCCGATGGCACAGATACATTTGTGAACAGATGAAGAGCTCGGAAACCCGATTACCTGATGTTTTTTTTCTTCATCGATATGATTCGAGATTGATTGAGTAGATTACTACTTTGGAACACATTTTACCGACATGATCGCCTGAAGTTCGTTCTTTGTCTCGAACCAAATCAATGGCGTGTGGCAATAACAATGCACCAATTAGTTAACTTCTTTTGTCCCTCTCAGTTCCCATTGTCGAAAACAAAGTTAATAAATTTCCTTTGTTGTTTGAACATAAAGTGACCTCGGATGACAAATTCCAAAGTATGTCACCAGAATCATCGTCCTTGTCCACATCGGAAGGTGGATACAATTGCAGGTTGAGCTTTCACAATAACGCAATCACATTCAATCTGGATAATGACCCGGCAAAACATGATCCTTGATAATAATCGAATGACACAATATATCCGGTGCCATGCGTAGCTTATCGTGCCCAGTTTAGTGCAATCATAAGGCAAAGTGCTTTCTCCACCAATAATCTATTATTGATGGTCTTACGTGTCTAGCGGGAACCGTAATGCATGTTTGTAGACAATCATTTCACTTTCATCGATTTTTTTCTGTTTCCACTACAAGTACAGATAGATATCAATCCGCTTGATAAGTGCAGCGTTTGTCGCTGAAGATGGAAATTTTAATCAATATTTGAAAAAGTAACCTAGTATTTAAAGTGCTTTTTAAGGTCATAACTCTTATTTTTTTTTGAAATGAAAATATTCATCAATTCCTTGAAGGTTTTAGCAATGTTTTAACAATTGCACACGTTTTTAATGGGTTGAAAATTAATTGTTGATATATTTTACGGCTGGCATGCAGAAGTAAATGGCATCAGATGGCGTGACTGATTTGGTTAGGCAAAAATAAAATGACGTGAGGCTAATAAAGGCTCGATTTGGTTTCGTCATTATCACCTTTGTGAGTAATAGAAACTAATAAACGGTAGTAACATAAAGACTGTATTCGATGAAATTTGGACACACGCAATTGTTCGTAACTTTTTAGCGTGTGGGTAAACATTATTGAAATTTTAAGTGAATGTATTTCTTTGTGTTGTGTTAATTGTGTAATTAGTTTCGTGAAAATCGGTCGAGTGATTTCAGTGATGGCTTCGAATGAAGAAATAGTGCGCCAACAAATTTTGGGCACTCACTTCGAAAACCCAAACGCTTCTCATCGATGGATCGGGAAACAGCTCGGAATCGCACATTAAACCGTATCTCATGTGATCAAAACGTTCAAGGACCGTAAGACAACCAAGCGGAAAAATGTTAGTGGCAAAAATCGTGGCAAATCAAATCCGGAGAAGGCCAGGATGGTATTGAACCAATTTAAGCGTTATCCCAACATTTCGATCAGGGATGTTGCGAAAAAGGCGAAAGTTTCAGTTTGTTTTGTGCAGAAAACAATGAAACGTTCTGGATTACATGTGTACAAGGTCCAGAAGGCACCGAACCGGAGCGATAAACAGAACTCGGTGGCCAAAACTCGTGCAAGAAATCTGTACAGGGAGTGGCTCACAAAACCGTTCTGCATTATGATGGACGATGAGACCTGCATTAAAGCCGACACCAAACAAATGCCAGGTCAGGAACACTACGTCACCACCTCTAAGTTGGCTGTTCCGGAGAGTGTACGGAAGAAGAAACTGTCGAAATTCGCCAAAAAATTCTTTGTCTGGCAAGCGATCTGCGGATGTGGCAAAATGAGTCAGCTCTTCATCACCTCTGGGACCGTCAACGGATAAATCTACAAGGACGAATGCCTCCAAAAACGACTTCTGCCCTTCTTGAGATCTCACAATGGCCCGACACTGTTTTGGCCGGATTTGGCATCTTGCCACTATGCCCGGCCCGTCTTAGACTGGTACAAAGATAATAATGTAGTTTTTGTACCAAAAGACGTCAACCACTCCAAACACTCCGGAACTTCGCCCAATTGAAAAATTTTGGGCAATCATGAAGGCAAAGCTCGTTAAAACTCCAAAACTGATAGAAAATGAACTTGAACTAAAGAAAGTGTGGTTAAAAGTAAGTAAGCAAGTCGGTCCTATCATTGCCCAAAATTTGATGAAAAGGGTCAAGGCAAAGGTGCGGGCATTTGGGTTGGGAGAAGAGGTTCAATAAACCAATGATGTCAAAACTTAACCATTTAGTAGTACTTTATTTCCAGAAAGTTTGAAAAGAATCGGGTTCAAGGAAATTTTTTTGTGACCTATTTTGTGTGTCCAAATTTCATCATAAACTTATTCGTCATTGACAAAAAAAAAAAAAACTATTATGATTGGCCTTCTATAATGACTGCCTTCCATCACATGATTCATACAATGCAGAGGTTTCCAAAAAACACACCAAAAAAAACAAAATAAGACACTTTTCTCTCGCACAACCGCACAATATTTATAATATCCCTCCTTTGCTCCGCTCCCCAAAAAAAATCCGTTTTCATGTTTTTGCCAAACTTTATTGAAATTTCCCCCTTAAACCCTTAAACCCCCCCAAGCCCCCCAAACCCTCCAAAAACCAACAAAACCCACCCCCAACCCCACCCAACCAACCAAAACCACCAAAAAAAAAAAATCCACAAAAAAAACACCCTTTTTCCTTCCCACCCCCCTATTGCCAACCCGATTATTGTCACTGTTCAAAAGACATAAGGTGTGGCCCAGTTAAATTTGGAACATAGACTATTGCGCATATTTCGGATATACATTAACAAAATAGTATTCTGTTTTAACTAAAATGTTCGACTTTATGTGAACTTTAGAGGAAAAATACAAAAAAAAAATTAATCATCTCGATTTCGAAGAAATTTGCGAACTTTTCCCGGAACACGTTTCATCAACCGGCGCACATTATTCTCATTCATCGTTTTGACACCTTCAGCTTTCTCTTCATAATAGCCCAAAATCTCTCTATCGGTCTGAGCTGCGGACAGTTTGGTGGGTCGAGTTCTTTCGGTATAAACTACACGGATAAAAAATCGTTCCGGAATACGTCAATCTCGAGTCACGAATTTCAGAACAAGTCAAAATTTCATTTACGAAAATACACCATGAACAAAAGTCATGAATACGTGAACTTTGTTCCGCAAAATTAATATAACGCTAGAGTAACGTAGTTGCATGCAACGTGTGTCATGAAAACGTGAAAACTTTTCTTGGTAATCATGAATTAGTTCACGTATTCATGACTAATGTTTCCGAAATCGGATTTATATCGTGATACAGTTCACAAAAGCAGGCTCGTAGTTCACGGAATTTATTTGGAACGACATTTTTGTTCATGAATATAAGAGCAAAATTCACGAATTAATAAAATAACATGAGAATGTACTTTCGCATGAGGAGTAGAAAAAATGCTAAAGGTATTCGATAATGTGCATGCATGCGTATTGCATTTTATTGTATACAAAAACATCATGCAGATGGACAATACGTGTTTTGGCCGGTAAAGCGTCATCGCATTACGCAAAAAAAAACACAATCGTTCCTCAATACCATTCGATCCCATTAGTACCCAAAAACCACAACCCAACTAATCTGCTTCAGTGTCACCCAATCGAAGTTTTTATTCGGGATTTTGAGCCCGTTGGTGTACAAAAATACGAATTGTAAACAGTTGATTGGTAATAAGTATCCGAAGAACTTCCATAAGTTCTCTGAAAAACTTCCCAGAAGTTCTCTGAAGAACTTCACTGAAGTTCTCTGCAGAACATTGCTGAAGTTCTTTGCAGAACTTCGCTGAAGTTCTCTGCAGAACTTTGCTGAAGTTCTCTGCAGAACTTCCATGAAGTTCTCTAAACCCGAGTTCTTACCCGAAGTTTTTTGAAGAACTTCTCTGAAGGAATAACACGAAGTTGTTAGAAAAACGTACCAAAAATACCCATGTTGGGGTTATCAGCCTCTTAATAATAATTCTGAACTATGAAGTCGACCGTCTGGAAGACCAAGATTACTCGAATAAATTTCCTGGAAACAATGAGTTCATATATGATCTAGATATCAAAATACAGATATTAAAAAAAATCACATGAACGCCACGTAGCGGATAAATTCTGATCTAATGTGTACACCATTCAAAAATACTCTGACCTTTCGAATATCTTTTTTGAAGATGCCATCTTGCTATGTGTCAATAATCTCGAGATCCAGATTATACATTAAGTTTACATGCACACTAGCGTCACGGAGTGAGATAATTCTGAACTGTATAGTCGAGCGTCTGGAAGCTCATAATTTTACAACTAACTTTCCTGAAAACAGTAAACTTATACACGATCTAGATCTCAAAATACAGGTATAACACAAAGTTCAATTGTACACTAGTGCCACGTAGCGGACGAGTTCTGAACTAATGTTAACACCATCTTAAAGGCCTTAATCAACCAAACATCTTTGTGGAAGACGCCAACTTGCTATATGTCAAGGATCTCGAGATTCAGGTTATAAAGTAAGTTTACATGCACACCAGCGCCACGTAGTGAGATAATTCTGAACTTTTACGTTTACAATCCTGAAGGCCTTGATCTACTGAACAACTTTGCTCAAAAAAGTAACTTCCTGTATACGAAGGATCACGAGATATTTCCTGATGAAACAACAAAGGTCAATGCCCATATATCATTTAAGACCACCATCAAGAGAATCCGCGCATGTCGGGGGGTTTACTGTATTATGCTGTTTTTTTGCTAAAATATGCTGCCTTTCAACGGTCATAACTTTTTCTGGTGAAGTTGGATCGACACACTTTCTTCTGCAAAGTTGTTTGTTAAAGTCTAAGAAATTCTTTTGGAGCATTTACATTTAAGCTGAGGCAGTTATTTGAGTGGTTCTCAAAATATATCAAAATTTCAATTTTTGATGCCAATTTGTGAAGAAAAATGCAAATCGCATGAGGTCACAATACGATATTCGGTGGTTTTGGGACCCAAGCTAACGGAAACTGACACGGAGCTCTGGGTCTCAAGACTTGTTTCGGATTTTGTCGACCAGTGTAATGTTTGTTTTTTTTTTTTTTTTTAACATAGAAAATAAAAATATAAATTAATAAAATATATATCCTCCACAAAAATTATTTTTTTTTTTTTTGTGTAAAAAAAAAAAAAAAAAATATATTCCCCCCCCCTTTTTTTTTGGGGGAAAAAAAAAAAAAAAAAATAAAAAAAGTTTTTATTTATTAAATTTTTTCCAAATTTTTTCACTATTTTTTTACCCCCCCCACCCCCCGCGTTCTTTTTATAAAATATTCACACATTTTTTTCCGAATTTCGACAATGTTTAAAACTTAAAGTGGCTTTTAAAAACCCCCAATACTTTTCCTCTTTTTTTTTAATTTTTTTTGAGAAAAAAAAACACATAAAAAAAACAAAAAAACTAAAAAAGTTATTATATAGTTAACCCAAGTAACAATTTTAGTTTTATTCCCACCGTATAGCACTCCTCCCGGCTTTGTTGATAAAACTACAATCAAAACTGTTTTGTCTACCAACAACTCCTATATGCTTCTTTAAAGCCGAAATTTGTTCAAAGTGGCCCACTCTATAGACGGTTGTGAAAACAAGTTAATAAAACCTTTATTAGACCTTACAGATTTTGAAAATGTTCTAGTGAAGGATGTTATGACCACTTCTCACTTCATAAAACCTTTTAGCTGTCATGAAAACCAGTATACGGCCAAATGGCCACAGCTGTCAAACTTCACTGTGATATCGGGGTTGGTTTTTGTTGTTTTGCTTTGTTCGATTCTCTGCTCTTCTGATTTATTTAGCAATAAATAATATCTAAGAAGAAAGTTCTAGTGTTGCGGGAGATTTTGTTTGATATTCAAAACAAATTAAGTTTTTCACAGCGTATCATGCTTCAAATCAGATGCGCATTTAATTTTATAGTAAATATTGGCACGATAAGAGCCGAAAATTAATGCGTCTCGGAAATTAGGCAAGTTTACAACAACAGAAACAAAATTCAAACAAATATATTCGATAAATTAATCATGAATTTCCTGAAAATTTATGTAATTCAATGAGGTTATCTAAAAGAATGCCGAAATCGGTCTCCGATCTTTTCATTTGTTTTCGTTCATTTGCGATACATTTAAAATGTTGTGCACTTAATTTTCCACATTTCAATTATTTCTTATATTTCAATATGGCACTCGGAAAAAGTCACAGTTTTGCCAAAAAGCCAATTAATCTTTGCAATGACTACTATAAATCCAATTTGCCGTTTAATGCATTTACTGGAGGCAAAATGGTTTTAAAATGGTTTTTAAACTGACCATAATAAGATATTATGAAGGAGTCCTAAAACGGCACTTCAAAACAACATTTTACGAGTTTATAAAGTCGAAATAAACCTTTGATAGGAGTAGAAGGAATTTGAGAAAACAAGGCTTTAAGATTGTTCTAAACATGCTGTGTAGGTTCTCATAAATCTAACTAAAATTTGAAACCTATTGGCACCTCTTGGTGCCATAATAAAACCAAATTGAATTTTAGTGGCTTTCATAGAACTTAATAAAGCTGGATAGATTTGGCTAAAGTTACTTGGGAAAAGTGGTAAAAAAGCAAAGTTCGAATAATCTTCATCTGAAAAACGGTTTTATCAAATTTCAAAAGACAAACTAATAAGAAATGAAAGTTTAAAATGTATCTATCTGAGACCTCTCGTAGTGTAAATGCATGCTAACAGCGGTAAACAATGATCTTAGGAGTTTAATAACATTGCTCCTTGAATATTCAGATAGGAGTTCTTATGTTTAAATTCCTATCTTAAATTGCGTTGAGGATTATTAATTTCGTTTTTTTTTTGCGAAAATTCCCAACCCCAATTCACAGAGTTCCCAATGGTACAAGGAACGATTATGTATCTCGTATATCGACATCAAGAGCTCGCATCAAAAGTATTGATAACCTAGAAGAAGACAGACTCAAAACTTGGCGTGAGGTCCAACCACAAATGATTAGTTATATACGATCTTTTCTTTTCCGAGGTCAATTATCGGATGAAGATTAAAAAACTAATGATAAACTTTTCCATTGTTCATACGGGACAATAATTCCATAACTTTTCTACTCATGCGTGCTCTCGGAATCAGGTCACATTAGCTCGCCACCTTCTGACTATCAACAGGTCGGAATATAATATAACTACAACATATCCCTATCACTAATTGCTATCGATTTTCCATTTAACATCACCGCATTGCCGCATGTCACAATCAAATTTGGATGGAGACTCTTGGTACTTTTGGCCGCCCGAGAGCCGTTCTATTTCTTATCACTCAATCGACCAACCATATGTTACTTTCCCTCAGACTACTGATAAGCTCTTTTTCACCACCGGTTACAGGTTATGCACCGAAAACGCTGAAGCACCTTGTTCCGAATCGCTGTTCCCTGGAAGTATGCAGACAGTAGCACGTGATGATGATGTTTATCTCAACACCGAAAAACCATGGACGGACAAAAACGAAATTCCGGACAACTAGTGGCACGCACGGACAGAGAGCTCGAACTAAACTGACGGCAAGGACCAAGTTCGGAAACGAATTTCTGCTTCCTCTTCTATTTGGCCTATCCGACCCGTCCCCCCCGGATCTGGGTACGATGGAATTTTTCGACGCTTCAAATCGGGGTGCGGCCTGCTCTATAGACACATACCGTGTTTTATGCTTCATGGGTTGGGAGCCGTTCGGGTAACAAAACGAAATGATCTCATGAAGCTATAGGTAGTTATGGAGTCCCTTGTAGCGGAGCGGATAAATAGCCACAAAACGGAAATTGGTATCTTTCTAAAAGATGTTTTGGGGGCTAGATTAAGGATGAGGAAATTTTTAATTGCACCGGTACATGAAGTACAAAAACATTATCTGATTAATTACAATTTTATGTTACTTCTCAGTACATTTTCGGACGGCCTGTTAGTAATGGATTCGTGTTTGCATGATATTCGCTTGGGGCTGAGTGGCGCCAACCGTCTGATGGCACGCTGAATCCTGTCTCACTTACTTTCACTAGCGACCGGCGGAGTCATATACTTGTGTTGTATTGTGGTCGTTTGTTCGTTTTCTCGTTTTATGATAGTTGAGAGGAAAGCAGACAAGCCTATACACACCCAGGCTGCAGTATTATGTCAATTTCCGTTGTCAACACCGATTGGCTACAGGCGGCCGATTCACGGTTGACTGCATTTAGGCGAGACAGATTTTCGGTCGGTCGATATTGCATATTTTAGTTCGCCATGACTTACCCACGTGTTCGCCAGATTTCTTGTAGGAAATAATGGAGACGCGTAGTGTCTCACGGACCGAGCAAGTACAGAATTCTGTCAATAACATCACATCAAAAGATAAGTGGTGCTTCCGTGTTCCATTATGTCAACCACGCAGGCACAACACCGTTACGAAGTACATTAGGCATTCATGGCTCTGTGGTTTATGCAATTGACAACTTTGAAATTGCTCTAACTTTTTAACCGTTGGGTGATATAAAATTTGGGTGGCTTTCGTTCATAGTGCATTATTTACATCCTGCAAGTTTTAAACTGTCCTGTGATCAAAACTCGCGGAAATGGAGTCAAAAAACAGCTCGTGCGTGATAAAATCTTGCGCATTCATCACGTGAACAAGGATCTCTGACGCATCGTTCCATCGCTAAAACGTTGGGTCAATAGCGAATTCCAAGGTGTCGAGAGTGATTTAATCGAGTTCGAGGAAAGGTTTAACATTGATTGGAAGCCCAGAAGTGAAGAAAAAGGTATTCCGTATAATTTCACCGTTAAAAATCACAACCGCGTCAGTTGGGGCCTTCAACCCCAATCCGAACGCCTCAGTTCGGGATGTGGCTAAGAAGCTGCACTAAGCCGAATTTTGTCCAGAAGGCCAAAACTAAGGCTGGGCTTTGAAAGTTCAAGGTACAAAAGGCCCCTAATCGCGACGAGAAGGAGAACAAGTCCGCCAAAACCCGTGCCAGGAGTTGTACCTCAACATGCTGACGAAAGTTGAATGCTGCATCATGGACGACGAAACATATGTGAAGACCGACTTCAAACAGATCCCCGGCAACCTGTTTTTCACGGTCAAGGATAAGTTCAGCGTTCTGGAGCATATCCGCACTCAGAAGATGTCCAAATTTGCGAAGAAATTCCTGGTTTGGCAAGCCATCTGCACGTGCGGGAAGCGGAGTGCACCTTTCGTGACCCAGGGCACGATGAACGGACAGGTGTACATAAAAGAGTGCCTCCAGAAGCGGCTGCTACCTCTCCTGAAGCCCACAAAGTCATAACAATCTTCTGTCCGGATTTGGCTTCACTGTCACTAATCCCAAGGACCTGCTGAAGTGGATGCGGAGAATAAGGTCAATTTCGTGCCGAAATTGATCATCGCTCCCAACCTCCGGAGCTCCGCCCCATCGAGAAGTACTGGGCGATTATGAAGCAGCACCTTCTTAAACGACCTAAGGTAGTGAATAAGTTCGAGGAACTGAAGAAGTATGGGTTTACATTGCGAAAAACGGTTAATTCACAGCTTGTGCGAATCTTATGGCCTGGGTTAATGCCAAGGTGCGGGCATGTGCGTATGGACTGTAATATAACAATACGAGTAAAATGTTAAAATAAAGTTTGACAGCGATATCATTTGCTCAATTGCAGAAACTATGGTGACAAGCAGATAAAAACTCGAATTTTGCGAATCAATTTTGTGTGTAATTTTACAGGGTGAATGAGAATTCCTGTCAGTTAAGTATAAAGGGTGGAACGGTCAAAAATTGGTCAAACATGATTAAAAGCACACAGATTAGTTTATTATATAAATGATCAATCTTTATTTCTTTTTGAAGTTCATCGTCTCTACAACACAGGATTATTTGATTAGGCCTCCGATTTTCCAAATGCGAACTGTCGGGCTTTAGGTTTCACACCTTCCATTAAGTTGTGTACCGCTGTTCTTCTTCTTCAGCATTTCAAGCTTATTGCTTTCACAATTAGCTTATTGCTTGCTCTCAACTTAGCGTTCTAAATGCACTTCCACAGTTATTAATTGGGAGCTTTCGATGCCAGGTCCATTTTTGTATTAGTATGATTGTGTGGCAAGTACAATCATACCCTATGCTCAGAGAGTCGAGAAATTTTCCTTCACGAAAAATTACTGGACCGACCGGGAATCGAACACAGCCACTCCAGCATGGTGTTGCTTTTTAGACCTTACCGCTGTTATATTCACCTTATTTGACGCTGAACGCCAATTTGCTTTGAACTGTTATTCACTTCCAACTGTTTTTTTGAGTTCTCTTGAAGTTTATTTTTACGATTGCCCAATATTTTTCAATTGGACGCCGTTCCGGCGAGTTTGGAGGGGTTTCCTCCTTGGGTACGATTTGCACACTATTGGCGGTATACCATTCCTGAGCCATTGTTCCGTAGTGGCAAGAAGCGAGGTCTGGCCAACACAGCACGAAGCAACCATGTTTCTTCAAGAAAGGTAATAAGCGTTTTTGCAAGCATTCTTTTACATAAACATCTTGGTTGACAGTGTCAGTTGTCACAATACTTCCGCTTTTTGGCCCACAGGTGCAAATCGCCTGCCAAACCAAGTATTTTTTCGGGAATTTTGACATTTTTTTCTGATTAAACTTATCTTGATCCTTTGCTTTTCCGGTAGCCATATAAAACACTTGACCTGGGAGCTGCTTGAAATCAGCCTTGACGTATGTTTCATCGTCCATTACGACGCAATCGAACTTGGTTAACAAACTCGTGTACCACTTACGTGCTCTTCCTTTGGCTGTTGTGTTTTGCTTATCTTCTCGATTTGGTGTCACTGTAACCTTATATGATGACAGTCCGGCTCGTTTCTTTACTCTGTGCACTGTTGTGTGGAGCTTTCCCAATTTGTTTCCGATATCTGTGATGGAAAGGTTGCGTATTGCGTTGGAAAATGCTGGTCACAATTCTTCTGGTCGCTGTGGCTTCCTGGTTTTGGTTTCCACCCGATCCCGGCTTTTTGACTGTCGTCAGACGTTCTCCGAATACTTTTATATCATTCGTCATGCTGGATTTGGCAATATTAATTGATTTTGCCATGTCGGCGTGTGAATAATTTGGATTTTGCTTATGCGCGAGCAAAAGTTTGATACGCTGCTCTTCTTGCTTCGACGCCATTTTGACAACTGAATAGAAAATGGCAAAAACAAATAAAGTCAACATTTCGTACGCATACACCTACAAAACGAGGGGTGTTCAAGTTTTTTAAATGCGTCATATTTGAGTCGACCAAGTTTTGACCGTTTTATCCTTTATCGTCATAAACATGAGAAGCTTGCATGAATTTTGAATGTATTTCCTGTTTAGTTCTTAAACATTTGTCTTAATTTAGTTCAGTTCAAATCTCACACCAAGCCTGTGTATCTTTCGCCTGGTGACACGGTGCAGAGTCTTGTTGGAAGCAGTATGCTGCATATTTGTAGTGTTTCTTGACGAAGGGAAGTAAATGATTTTTCAAAGAATTATCGATGTAAAGGAGTGTAAATCCGTACTAGGGGATACAGCAGTCCGTCTTCGTGAAACCCCATCCTTCCCAGAATTGAAGGCCCTCCCAAAAGTCCACAAACCCAGAAACGAAATGAGGGAGATTTTTCCATCTATAAGATCGTCAGCATATAAGCTAGCAAAATGGCTAGTAAAAGAATTTCAAGGTATCTCCGAGCAATTCCCAAAAAGCTCCGCTTCAAACTCTCAGGAATTTGTGCAACAAGACTGTAGATGTGATATAAATGATAAAAAAACAACACACCACTTCTTATAAAAAAACAAAAACACCAAAAAAAAATCTTTCATAAAAAAAAAAGGAGAAAATCACCCCACACTCTATTGAGCACTGAACACTGAGTGCTGAACATTGACGCACTGGAACAATGAGTGCTGAGTACTGAGCACTGAGCACTGTGCACTGAGCTGAGCACTGAGCACTGAGTGCTGAGCACTGAGTACTGAGCACTGAGCACTGAGCACTGAGCACTGAGTACTGAGCACTGAGCACTGAGTACTGAGCACTGAGCACTGAGCACTGAGCACTGAGCACTGAGCACTGAGTACTGAGCACTGAGCACTGAGTGCTGAGCACTGAACACTGAGTGCTGAGCACTGAGCTGAGCTGAGCAGCTGAGCACTGAGTGCTGAGCTGAGCACTGAGCACTGAGCACTGAGAGCTGAGCTGAGCACTGAGTGATGAGAGCTGAGCACTGAGCACTGAGTGCTGAGCACTGAGCACTGAGTGCTGAGCACTGAGCACTGAGCACTGAGCTGAGCACTGAGCACTGAGCACTGAGCACTGAGTACTGAGCACTGAGCACTGAGTGCTGAGCACTGAGCACTGAGCACTGAGCACTGAGCACTGAGCACTGAGTGCTGAGCACTGAGCACTGAGCACTGAGCACTGAGCACTGAGTGCTGAGCACTGAGCACTGAGTGCTGAGCACTGAGCACTGAGCACTGAGCACTGAGCACTGAGTGCTGAGCACTGAGCACTGAGCACTGAGCACTGAGCACTGAGCACTGAGTGCTGAGCACTGAGCACTGAGCACTGAGCACTGAGCACTGAGCACTGAGCACTGAGCACTGAGCACTGAGTGCTGAGCACTGAGCACTGAGCACTGAGCACTGAGCACTGAGCTGAGCACTGAGCACTGAGCACTGAGTGCTGAGCACTGAGCACTGAGTGCTGAGCACTGAGCACTGAGCACTGAGCACTGAGCACTGAGCACTGAGCACTGAGTGCTGAGCACTGAGCACTGAGAGCACTGAGCACTGAGCGCTGAGCACTGAGCACTGAGCACTGAGCACTGAGTGCTGAGCACTGAGCACTGAGCACTGAGCACTGAGCACTGAGCACTGAGCACTGAGCACTGAGTGCTGAGCACTGAGCACTGAGTGCTGAGCACTGAGCACTGAGTGCTGAGCACTGAGCACTGAGCACTGAGCACTGAGTGCTGAGCACTGAGTGCTGAGCACTGAGTGCTGAGCACTGAGTGCTGAGCACTGAGCACTGAGTGCACTGAGCTGAGCTGAGCACTGAGCACTGAGCACTGAGCACTGAGCACTGAGCACTGAGCACTGAGTGCTGAGCACTGAGCACTAAGTGCTGAGCACTGAGCACTGAAATGCAGTTCTGAGACCCGTGGTCGCGGTTGTCGCGAGTGCGGCTTTTTTATACTAATGTATGCAAAATTAATAAGAATCTAAAAAAGTATTTTTAAACGCATTACTATCTAGAGCTGAAACTGCGGCCACGGACCCATCCCTGCACTCCCGGCTCCCCCCTCGCCCCCGGCTGGCCCGAGTCCAGCATGCCTAGCCTGAGCCTCCTTGCTTTGGCCTCCGCTTTGGCCTCCGGTTTTGCCCAGACCTTTGGCCAAATTTCCTTCCAATATCAGAAAATAAAAAAACTAAAAAAATTTTTTTAAACGCATTAGATCTAAGATTGCAAGAACACAACCAAACAATGAAATGATTAAATTACGTGACATAATCATGATTTGCAAAAGCATGGCACTCTTAGCACGAACATTTTCGATCATTCGAAAGTCTACTTCATTCCAAACAGCAAAATGTTTCCATGACAACTATGAACTGTTGACGCTCAAAATTTGGAATTTTCTTGAAGTGAATAATCCACTAGAGCAACTCTCAAAAAAATATCGGGAAAATCGATATTCGACAGATATTCTCTTCACAGTTCAATATGTTTGCAGTCCTGCCTACAAGTGGCCGAAATATATCAAGAATATTATCGTATCCCTGACCTTTTGTTATGCGGAGAGAATCAAGCTAACAACCTTTTTTTTGGGTCAACGGATACCGAGATTGTGACGGTTGGCTCGGGTTTCCGGTGCGCATCAAAGGACCTTCTTTCAGTCGTTTTGAACCAGAGCTGAGATCTCTTTCAGTTTACTACGCGCGAGGTGAAGTGCAGAAAAAATATTTCTCGTTTTGTCTAATGCATGGCAGGTATGAGTTTTTAGATGGATCTGATCGTGATATTGAAATAAAATAGGTCAGTGAATATGTAAATGTATTCTTCATTCAAATTGTGCAATTCTCATATACTTGTCCCATTTGTTTTGCTTTAGTTTGATCATATTACCTCTCACCATGTTTTGATATTCGTCAGTCATTTTGAGGTTAGATTTTTCTGAGAAAATTTTTGTAGCTATTTTTCAAAAGGACGAATAACTCATTTGAGCAAAAAAAAGTCGAAATTTAAAATCAGATTCTACTGTGAAATTCTATGCCAAGTAATTTTAAGGTTCAAAGCCATTTAGCCAAATATCTTTTAATCATTTGATTCCAAACAACGTCTCAAAAGTAAAATAAGAAAAATGCAATTTTATTATAGCTCAAAATTATTAAATATCAAATTTCTCAAATTGAAATGCATGAAATCATGAGAATTACATTTTTTTGATCAGTGAATGATCCAAAGAACTGCTCATGTTTGAAAGAAGGAAAAATCTCACATTAGAGTTTTATACCGGGCAAGCGCTTGAATCCTAAGTTCACTTTTGGAACCAGGAATATGCTTCGTCAAATATGCAGTGCTTTATTTCGTTGATCAGTAAAACTCCAAAGAACTGCTCATGTTTGAAAGAAGGAAAAATCTCACATTAGAGTAGTAAACTGGGCAAGCTCTTGATTCGGAGCTTTGCTTTCGAATACAGGAATATGTATCGTCATAGAGGGCCCATTTGCAAAGAATCAAAAGAAGGTACATATCTTTAGGAGGAACTGCATATTTCTTCAAGATTATAAAAAATAATGACCCATTCTTTCAAGCTGTTTAACATAATACATATTTCCACCTAAAATCAGGTTTGGCCTACGATTTTATCAAAACATATTTATACTTCTCATGTATATGGGCAAATGGCCGAATACCATTTTTTGCATTTTTGAACATAAAAATTTCGTTTTTTAGTGAATTGATATAGTTGGAACTTAATAAGAATGCTTAATACGCACACATATTGATAAACTCTAAGTGTAATAAGTCTAGAATATTGGGATGCTATCCAATGCGTTCGAGAATGTTTTTTTGGTTCCTTATTTCCTGTTTTAGATCTAATGCGTTTGGAAATACTTTTTTGAGATTCTTATTTCCTTTTCTCTGCAATACATTTATGCTAATAGACAATTTCCGGCCAAACGTCCATTCGGCCAAACGTCCATTCGGCCAAACATCCATACGCCAAAGATCGATATGCCAAACGTCCCACCACCGGTTTTCTCAAATAAATAGTTTATTTAATTATAATATTTAAATTTAACCCTCTCCTGCTTACAAGCGCATGCCAGTCTTTTCTGGAAATAATAGATATTTAGAAAATAACAGTTGTAGTTCAGAAGTAAAATTTTAATATTGATATCTGTAAATTTATAATAAACTAATTGATATGTTATTGAAAGATTTTTTAAATGGAACTGATGTGCGAGTGCGATGCTTGGTGTGACAAGTTGACAAGATATTAATTGTACATACTATAAAGTGACTAGTTTTATATGGTGATATGATAGTGGATGCCAGGTGAACAGTGCACAGAGACAAATTTGATAGCCAATTTTACCATTATTGGAGGTTAGGATGACTATTGCAGTATAGTGATTTTGAAACGACTATGGTCGACTATCATGGTCAAACTACGACTACGACTATCATGGTCAAAACGACCATTAAAAATAGTTGATCCAACATTTGCCATAAGGTCGGAATAGTCTTTGTTACCATGAGCATAGTCAAGAATGCCATGAACGTGGTGATTTCGACCATTTTCATGGTTATTGTAACCATTATATGCGATAGTCATCCTGACCATGATTTAATTGTCGGTATAACGATAGAATTTTTTTCAGAGTGGATAGCGTTTCAACTCAATTTTGTCAAAAATCCATTTGAGAGTGACGTGCGGTAAAAGTGTAAAACAATAATTATTTCGTCAAGTAGATTACGGATCACAGTCGTATGTGAAGTAAAAATCGCTGATTGAAATAAACCCTCGTCACGAGTGACTCTTTACTGCCGTGTCTGGTTTATTATTCCGCTATGAGATACAACCTATCACTGCTAGGTGGCAGCACCGATCGAACTGAATTGCACCGAACAGCAGTATTGTAGCAGCTGATTGGCGGGCGCGCGCGATTTCGATTTAATAACTCACGTGTTCGACAACAGTTACACCACCGATGAATGCGGGCACACGTTGTTCGTTGAACTGGAACTATCTCTCCGGTTAAAAGCAGTTAGTAGCAACAAGTATTGGTGTGCGAATCGTGCACATGCGCTTGTCTGTCTCGTGATTAGTAGTTGATTGATTTCATTTTTCACCACGATTTACAATCACCGGTTGCTAGATCAGATACTGCACATTACTTTCAAAGAGAAGTGTTTAGTCAGCTGTTCGATATGACGTTTGTAAACATATTCCCTAGCTGCTGTAAAACTCGACCGGCATTTAAATGTTTGCTTTTTTTTTTTAAAAAAAAAAAAGACGATTATTTTCAAGTGTTTGCTAGCATTTGGGGGAGGCACCAAGAGGAAGATTCTAGAGGAAACCGCTAGCAACATCAAAAACGATTTGGTTTGCGTGGGTTAGTCTTGAATGTCCAAGATACTGTTTCGCCCTTATTCTATCAAAGGCTAGATTTCAAATCCAGCGTAGACTGAGGGACTGTCGACTCCAGTGAGCCTGCATATACCTATTTATAGACGGTAAATAAATTAAAGCATGACCTGTGTGTGCATTGAGTACTTGGCAGTAGAGCACGTGATAGCAACGTGCTCTACAGCTGATCGGCTTCTCGTTTGCTACATGTCTTTCTTCGTTTATCGAGCAATAAACCTGGCACACGCGGTAGCGTCATTGTGGCCCAATAGAGGGGGCGTAGCTACGCTTGTGGCGGTGGAGATATGCAAGAGGAACATAACGATGCGCTTCTTTTTTTATCGCACCTTGTTAGTTTACTTGCTGTATTTTTCAACATTTCATCATTCTCAAGAACTGAATTGTTGGCATCTATATTTATTTGTTGCTAAGCTCGCTACACTTCTTCAGCAATTGGATTGGATGTCATTTATACTCTCAGCGTCATAGAAGGCGTAGAACCATCGTAGCCGGCTTTGATCGCAGATATCCAGTATTAATAAGCCGGTTGCCTTCGCCTGCTTTGTCGACACACTTGCCGTGAGTCATCTTTGTTTGCACGCACATCAGCAGGTTGAGCGAAAGCTTTTCGTTGGTGGCGATGATTTTTCGCTGTTATTGTTTTGGCTTTCGTAGGAAATGGAATAGGAACTGACTTGTGGTGGAAGATTACTTTTCCCTTTCTATACGGGCATGTGTGATTAATGATAATAAGGAAATCAGTCTGAAACATTGGTATCTATAACGGCCACAACAACACCGACTCAGACTGGACATACAATAACACTCTTCGGCTCGAGTGGCTGGATAATGTGATTAAAGACTATTTGTATTCAATGAACGAAATGTTCGCTCAATTACTAAGCGACATGGGAATGTTTTGATTGGAACGATTCCACGTAATTACAAAGGTGATAGTTATAAAAGCGCGCGGGCGACAGGAATTCGGGATGGCAGTGTTCTTATTTTATGGATTATGAAAGTTATTTACAAATCTCAAAGCGCATTGATAAATAGCGTTAGGATTTCTTTAAAAAAATAGTTGAATTAGTATCTACACGATAATATTATAAAGCAGAGCAGGCAAACTCAATCTAGTGCGGAGGTACATTTCACACTTCGGCATGATTGTTCTTTAACATGTTACGGAATCACCATTTCCAATCTAACGACAAAATGTTTACGTATAAATTAGGATTATTTTTGGATCTCTCACCGAGCTTTAAAATTAGTCCGCTCGAGGAAGTTTCCATCTTCCCGTTGGATGTGCGAAAACTTTGTTTGCCCTCGGCAAATTAAACCGCTTTCATCATCTTCCCGCACGAATAGCTGTCTTAAATAAATTTGGTCAGTGATTAGCATTCGGAAGAGCACAAGCTCTAGATGGGGCTGACAAACGGGTGATTTGCTTGTGTGGAATTTAATATTTTATCATGCACTGATAATGGTGGATGCAAGTAAATCGTCAACAATCGACACTCATATTGTCTTATCTTCAGAAAAGGGTACGGGACAAGAAGTGGGCTGTTTCCATTGTTGCATATCATGTCGATTAATTGTGGGTAGGAAAATTTAACCGGAACAATGCAATTGGTTTTAATAATCATTCATCGATATTCTCTTTCGTTGTTCAATTCAAATGGTTTGTTGAGGGGTTTTCGAGAAAGATGCCAGATGAATGATTTATTCTACAAAAATTGCTTCACCTATTTTTTAAAAGGCAATGACAAACCTCCCTAAATCACCCTAAGTAATATTGGCAACACTGCTTGAAAGTCCTCCTATGATTGCGGGAATGCAAATAGAAAGTCGACAAAGAGTGATCGACATGTCGACTTTCTATTTGCATTCTCACAATTATGGAATGACTATCAAGCCAAACAAATCATGAAAAATGTAATCCAACACTGGTAATATACCAGTGTTTGATTACATTTTTCCATTTGTGTACCAAAAGTACACAATTCAGAAAAAAATGAATAATTTGCATAACTTTCTTCTTTTAGATCAGCGTAACTTATGAATGACGTAAGCGCAGTAAAAACAGAAAATGGAAGGACGCTGTGCATTTGGTTGCTAACGCTTTTCTCACGTTAAATTCCTTATCCTTATCGGTGGCACTAAGAAGAAACTTTTTACAATAACGTTTTAGAGATTTGACGTTTTAAACAAAGTACACAACTCTGTTTTGAAGGTTGTGTGGAATAGATGAAAAGGTTCGGTAAAACTCATCCATCATTTCAACGTTTGCGGTGGTAGACGAATTCATGTATCTGGGCTCATTGATGATCGCCAATATCGACACCAACAAAAAGATATAGAAGCAATCCTGCCTACGTTGGACTCCGAAGGACGCTAAGATCGAACAAAGTTTGTTGAACTACTAAGTTTACCATCTACAAGACATTAATTAGACCGGTAGTTCTCTACTTGCTCGTGAAGGGACAACGCACCCTTGGTGTCTTTGAACGGAAGGTGTTACGGTGGAGTGCATATGAAAGACGGAACGTGGAGGAGGCGAATGAACCAAGAATTGCATCAGTTGCTGGGAGAACCTCCCATCACTCACATCGCTAAAATCGGTCGACTACGATGGGCTGGGCATGTTGTAAGAATGTCGGACGGCAGCCCAGTTAAAATGATTCTCGAAAACGAACCGACGGGTACGCGAAGAAGATGCGCGCATCGAGCAAGGGGGATCGATCAAGTAGAAGGCGACCTGCGGACCCTCCGCAGACAGCGAGGCTGGCGAGGTACAGCCATGGACCGAATATAATGGAGACAACTTCTGTGTTCAGCAGAGGCCATATCGGCCTTGGTCTGATTGGTAAGGTAAGGTATGCCAATCCTTCCAACGTGCCCCAGCCCCGCCCAATCGAAAAGTTCTGGGCCAATTTGAAGATGAAAGTATTTTCAAATAATTTCGTGGCCAAAACGACGGATGATTTGATCAAAAAGGCGACCAAGCAACTGCAGAATATGCCTACAAGCTTTTTTTTTCACCAATAGCCAAAGCTCCAGCTAACTACCGCAAGGCAGGGAGTAGAAGTATTTTTGTGAAGTTTTTAATTTCTTAATGAACAAAATGCAATTTGGTTTGTGAAAATATCTTTTTCCGTTCTTTTTTACCATCCATCCGAAAATAGTCGCTTTTTTAAATGCGCTCATTATAGCTTTAAATCAATGAAGTCATTACAGTCATGAGTCATTACAATTTCTTCAAACAATTACAATATTTTCTCTTACATTTTGAAGTAAGAGTCCAAACTGTCCCGGAGTTCAGAACTTAAGATCTTCTGGTGTAACAGAAGCTTTATCCCACTATACACAGTTATTATATGTATTCAAACATTCAATGAATGTCCTGGAAGATCAACACCCAAGTAACATTGCTAACACCATCCTGCTTTATTAAGTTTTATTAAAGTTTTATGAAAGCCACTTGAAATCAATTTGGTTTTATTATGGCACCAAGAGGTGCCAATAGGTTTCATAGTTCAGGTCAGGTTTATGAGAACCTACACAGCTTGTTTACAACAATCTTAAAACCTTGTTTCTCAAATTCCTTTTACTCCTATCAGAGGCTTTATTTCGACTTTATGAACTCGAAAAATGCTGTATTGAAATGCCGTTTTAGGACTCACTGATTTTATCTTATTATGGTCAGTTGAAAAAGCATTTTAAAACCATTTTGCCTCCAGTAAATGCATTAAACGGCAAATTGGCATTGAAAGAAGTCACCATAAGACCATATAGTTTTATAATAGTCATTGCGAAGAAAAATTGGCTTTAAGGCAAAACTGTGATTTTTTTCCAATCGCCATATTGAAATATAAGAAATAATTGAAATGTGGAAAAATAAATGCATCAAATTTTCAATGGTATGCAAATAAACAGTAGATCGGAGACTAATTTCGGCATTATTTTAGATAATCTCATCCAATTCCATGCATTTTTCAAGAAATTCATGATGAATTTATCGAATACATTTGTTTTAATTTGATTTATGTTGTTGTAAATTCTCATAATTTCCGAGACGCATTAATTTTCTGCTCTTATCGTGCCAATATTCACCATAAATATAATTGCGCACATAATTTGGAGCATAATACGCAGTAGAAAACACAATTTGTTTTGGATATTTTGCAATGAAACAAAATTTCCCGCAACGCTAGACTTTTTTTTTACTGCTAAATGAATCAGAAGAGCAAAGAATCGAACAAAACAGAACAAAAACCAACCTCGATTTCACAGAGAAGTTTGACAGATTTGGCCATTTGGCCACATTCTGGTTTTAATGGCAGCCAAAAGGTTTTATGAAGGTTCTTAAGTGGTCATAACATCTTTCACCAGAACATTTTCAAAATCTTTATGACAAGAACATAAAGGTTTTATTAACTTGCTTTCACAACCGTCTATAGAGTGGGCCATTTTGTACAAATTTCGGCTTTAAAGAAGCATAGAGGAGGTGTTGGTAGACAAAACAGTTTTGAATGTAGTTTTATCAACAAAGCCGGGATGGCGGCTATACGACTGGAATAAAACTAAAATTGTTACCTTCCGCCCCAACCAATCATTTCTCCTCCCCCCCCCCCCCCACAAAATTATTATCCAAAATATTGCTCTATATTAACTACAAATACATATTTTACTTTCTTTTCCACACTTCATTTTTTTTTCTTTCTCCCCCCACCTATTTTTTTCCCATTCAATTTTTCAACCACCCCCCTTTTCCCCCCAACCTATTTTTTACCGGTTTTTCCCAGATCCTATCCATTTTTTTTAAAAAATATTAATTGAATATGTTTAAATATTTATTGTAACTTTGTATTGCCTAAAAATTATTGTTACATCTGCAAATCTTAAGTTCTGAACTCCAGGACAGTTTGAATGACCTAGACCATTCCAAGATTGTCTTCTCAAGCATTTTTACGTTAGAAAATATTCACTGAATATGCATGAACAAATTAATTAACCTTATATACCACAAAAAGATACTGTTACTACCGTAAATTTCATGTTCTTAACTCCAGGACAGTTTGGATTACCTAGAGGATCACAAAGTTTTAAAATAATGAAAAACATTTGACCCTCCAGACAATTTATTGAATATGTTTGAATTAATATCGTAACCTTGATAAAAACATGAAGATAAATTGTTCCTATAATTCATATAATATCGTAACCTTATATAGTAGTAAAAGCTACTGTTACAACTTTTATTATTTATTATTAGACGTCAAACAATAGAAGACCGTTTTGTTATATGGATAATTCTTACATGAATACATCCTTATACTAAAATTAAATGCCTGTGTTCTATTACTTAGGAGAGTGTTAAAATATTTTTTCAATTTTGTCCTAGGTGCATTAATGTCAATCATTTCACAATGCTGATTATATACAATAATCAGGCGGTTCAGCGGTCCAAATTTAGCATAATTTCTACGATGACGATCTACCGCGAAAAGGTTACGATTACGTAATTGTCGAATGGGGGCATATACATTTAGCCTTGACAAAAGATCAGTTGAGTCGATACGTTGTGATACCAAATCATTAACAAACAAGACCTTTGCATAATCCCGACGTTCTTTCAAATGCTGGGAGAGGTAATGCTGTCCATCCTAGCCTACGCAGTGCATATAATTAAAACTGTTATTGGATTGACTCTATTCGTTCTTCATGTTTTTTTTTTCATATAAGGGGACCAAACAATACTACAATATTCTAATATTGAACGCAGATAAGCAACATAAAGCGTTTTAATTGTATACGGATCTTGAAAGTGGTATCCGAAACGGTTTATAAAATTAAGCATATTGCCTGCTTTTTGAACTATCGTGTTATAATGATCCACAAACGTTAGTTTTGAGTCTAGAATAATACCTAAATCTCTTATTTTATCGCATTTTTGTACACTTTCTATTCCTAATATAACTTGAACATTTGGCGTGCTTTGTTTACTGCTATACGTTGTGAGATTACATTTGTTTAATATTTGGTTTCAATGGACTTTTACAGCACCACGTATGAAATCTTGAATCTCATTGCGAAATACAATAATTTCATTATCGTTCTTAACTTCTAAGTACAGTTTTATCTCATCAGCATATATAAGTACATTGAATTTTTTTTTAAATTAGAGATATGTCATTAATGTATAGAATGAAAAGAAGAGGTCCTAAGTGCGAGCCTTGAGGAACCCCCGACGTGACTTGAAGTGGATTAGAATTTTTATTATTGAACTTTACAATTTTCTGACGATCAGTTAAATACGAGTCGATTCAATTGAGCAGTCTCATCTTAATTCCCATTTTTACAAGCTTGAAAATCAACATTGGAATGTCTAGTCTATGGAACGCTTTGCTGAAGTCGGTGTAAAGAGCCATTACGTGATTACCTTTATCCATTGCTTTTAATGAGTAATTGACGAAGTTAGTTATTCTATTTTTAATTTGGCTAAAAACATTTTTACTTATGATCGATTCGAAAAGTTTTGGAATGCATGATAAAGGGTGTTCCGATCACCACTTCCAGCTGAGGGCTTCCAGCTTCTTTGCCTCATCTCGGACGGAGAGGTTGGGGTCGAAAGAGCGGGCAAATCTTTTTGTCGTCGCTGTAGCCTCCGGCTTTCGATTTCCCCCTGATCCAGCTTTCCTGGCTGTCGACAAACGTTCACCGAACACTTTGAATACGTTGGTAACAGTTGATTTAGCCACATTCAACAATTTCGCCAGTTTGGCGTGAGAGTAGTTTGGATTTTCGCCATGCACGTGCAAAATTTTGATGCGTTGCTTCTCTTCCTTCGATGACATTTTGATATCTGTAGTGCTACACCGAACCCAAACATCCTCCTTTTATCGAATGAATCCTCCGTCGGCTGATATCGAAACATTGAAATCGCATTTTCGAATGATAGATGCAGGCGGAGGACGATTTTCTAGAAACCAGATGATTATCCTTCTATTGTTGAACAACTAATAATACGCGAAGTGAAATGACCTCCCGTTCAAATTTGGATGAACGCTGTATGAAAAATCGTCATCCCAAAGTGGAATGCGTATTGCATTGGAAAAGCCCTATAACGCAAATCATTTGAAATGAGGATGACAAACATTTCATTTTACATCATTCGGTAAAAACCTATCAATCGCTATCAGAACTGGTACCGTCACGAATAAAGGATCGAAACCCGCTCGCTTTCATCGGAGTCACGGTAAAATATTTCCCGACTCCTTAAATTTTTGTGCTCCCGTTGCAATTTTTGCTCAACGGTTGAGGAAGTGTAATGTGAAACAAATTTAAGTCGTTAATCTGCTTCAAATTATTCATTAATCGTTAATAAATCTACACACTTTTGAAACAAACATCATATTGAATTTAGTTGATTGTCATACGAAACATGGATGATCGTCATACGGATCTAACCATAAGACAATCATCCGATTTCCGAATGCTTTTCATTAAAGGGCGCAATCGAATTACTTTTCAGCCGATCTTGGGATGATGTTTGGGTTCAGTGTAACCACAAAAAACCACCACCCCCAAAAACATCCCCCCCAACACCCGCCTCCCCACCCCAAAAATATTCCCCCCTCCCTTCCACACTCCCCCCATAAAATCCCCCCATTTTTTTTTCCCCCCAACCCCCCCCACCCCCCCCCCCCAAAAATCCCCCCCCCCCCCTCAAGGGGGTGCACAAATTTTTATCACGACGAAAGGAAATGCGTCAAGTTTAAGTCGACCAAATATTGATCGAAACACCTTTAATTATGGCAATGCCACGGTAATTTCGAATATCGAATTTTTTTGTATGAGGAAAGACTTTTTGCCTTCTCTCGGAAATTCTCCACTATCCAGTGACATATTGAACAGCCAGAATAGAGAAGTTGTAAGTTCAGTTGCTAGGTTTTTCATGAATACTGGTGAAATTCCATCAGGTCCTACGCCTTTATTAGCGTCTGATTGTTTTAGACCTGTGAGAATGTCTTGTGCAACAATGTTACTGACACCAATATTATCTGGATAGTCAGGAAAGTATGAGAAATATTCAAAATCACGATCATTGTCCGAAAATTTTGTGTAACTCTCTTGAAAAAAAGGTGGAATTTCTTCTGAGTTATCTCCTACTTTTTCGTCCAAAGTCATATTTGTTGGGAAGTTGCACGATTTAACCTTAGTTTTAACGTAATTGAAGAAGTTTTTCGGGCATGACTTAATCTTATTTTCAGTTTTTGTGTTATACTCAGATAGTGCAGAAGAAATAACAAAATAAGTTGGTCGCAGATATTCAAATACTTTTCCAAATTAGCTTGATAAGGGCCGGTTCATAAACCACGTAAACTCATTTTTGAAAATCTCAGACCACCCTCGTTCTCCATACAATTTTTTGAAATTTTCGATGGAGCTTAGACTTTGGTCAAACCCCCCTCCCCCCAGAAAAGTCAACGTGGTTTATGCCCCTTATTGAATTTTTTGTCTATTTTGTGAGCCTTTTTTTCCGATTCTTCAAATTAGTAATTTGCTTGTTAAACCAAATTGGATTTTTAGTAGAATAGCTTCGTCGTCTTCTCGTCATAGGAACTTCTTCCTGAATTGTTTCCAGTAACATTTTATAAAATATATCTACTGCACTTTCAACATTTTTCTGACTTTTTAAAACCTGTTGCTAGTTTGCCCTACGCAATTTATATTTAATATTGCCATACTTGGCTTTGTTGAAATCAAAGACATTCTCGCAAACACATTCTTTGGGATTATGTATTTTATGCACAAACACAGAAAACTCAATAGCTGTAGGAAACACCTCATTTTTCCACAAGGTATAAAGATATTAACTTACGCAGAAATCTTCATGTGTATTGGTCAATGAAAAATCTAAGTAGCAATTTTGCTGGTTTTTCATGTGGTTAATTTGGTTAAGCCCTAAAAACGCAAGTTTTTCCAAGGGGCAAGATAGTACATTATCGCGAGCAATTTCAGAGTTGCTTTTGAGGTACCTCGAGTAACTCACGTTGCTCAGCAAGCGAGCACTGTAACTTGTTTTCTCTCTGTTTTTGCACAGCAGCTGTCAAACAAACCGCTCGCTAGTACATGAGCTCTCGTGTGTGCATAATTGTATACAAGCAATTCCTCTATTTAACTCTGATTTTGAATATAACCTATATTCGGTCAAACTTTACCACTACTAGTGTTAGCATTTGTCTTTTTCGAAAATTTATTTTCATGTCTCAAATTAAGTCATACTTTGAATAAAACCCCCACCGGCTTGACCTGTTATTTGCTATTGCAGCATCATTCCACCAGACGGTCAGACTATGATCTGGTGCTGCTGAACAAGGGCAAGAGAAGAGATAAACGAGCTCATCCCGCTGCAGTCCGACTCAAGCTTCAAGGTTCATAGAATTGATGTTTAGCAAATTACCAATCTAAACATACCGTTATCACACCTGATAATTGGACTTCGGTAAAACCGTCCGTATCACGTATCACACATCAAATATTTATAGAACCCTCATAGTCCTGTAATAGGGCTCGCCGTTGTTCCATCTTCTATTGCCATTAGCGGAATGTCAATTTTTTTTTTCCTAACAAATTGGTAGTCAAACTTTTTGAAGCCCAGGCAACCGATAATAATCGATTAAGATTGATTCGATTGAAAGCTATATTGAGTTACTTGCAAGTTAGCAGAGTAGAGCTGTCTCACCCCTAGAGTTTTCCAAAAATAAGTTTTAATGTTTCATTATCACCAACAACACGAAGTAAAATACTCTCATTTACTGAGTCAGGAATAAAATCTGCATTGCGCTGATTGAAATCGCCATATATATGAACTTTATATTCAGGGGAAATTGAGTTACAATTTCTTCAGCTGTTTGAAAAAAGATTTCGTATGTTGACTTACAAGCTTGATCTGGTGGAAAATACACTGTTGCGAAATTGTTTGTTTCGCCAGCAATGTGTGTTTTCACCCATACATGCTCAAATTCTCTAAATTAGGATGAAACCAGAAGTTTCGAGCTAAAATTTGAAGAAACTGCAATGAGATCAATGTAGATCTGAAGTTCTGAACTCAAGTACATTTTCGATAACCTAGAACCTAGATCAAATATTTTTTTGTAACTAATTTGCCCAAGACAGTGTACCCTTTTATTCAGTCTGTGATTTTATATAGCCATTTTTCTTTTGGGGTCATATACCCAAGCAGCACACAACGGAAGACCGAGGTAGGCTTTGCGTGTGAACGGACGTCAAGTTTGATTTCTCGGTGGCATTTTTTTCGCTCTTCAGAAATATGAAAATCGATAGTTTTTAGTGAAGAAATTCAGTTCTCTTGTTACTGAGTGTAAATTGATGTGTTGTGAGACGATTGGTTGCTGTTTTGTCACATCAGCTTACTGCACCGACTTATGGCGGCCATGTTGTTGAACTTCGGTGAGGCAGAAATAACAATCCGTAGCATGGCAATAAGGTTCATTACAAATAACTGGCTTATCAAAGGGCAAATAGCGGCTTTACAGTGACAGAAATGAGAGTATATAACAAATTTGAATGGGACCTTTTACCTGCTATCCACCTAGCCACCCGAATAAAAAAATCTAATAGATTTACAATTGAATGTATCGTAGCCATACAATAGAATCTATAGTATGTTCAATTTAGAGTATTGTTCACAACTATAAGATGGCAATAGGAGTTATTGTTACCACAATAGAATCTAATGTAAACTGTGACATCGACAATAGAAAAGGGGGGTTGTTATGTATCTTAACTATAGAAAAAATCATTATTTTCCGAACAAATTTGAGTCAATTACCATTTATTGTATTGTTTCACAGTTGTTGAAAATCCTAGCATATGGAGTGAATGGTAGATCTATTGTAATGACACTATGCATTTTCCCTTTATCTGATTCATGAACAATAAGATTCATGGTCGGAAATAGATTTTAATGTTATTTTATATTATTGTATTGTAATTGTATGGTTATTTTTATCCGGGCTGCCGTCCACACCCCCCCCCCCAATAACGCCTTAACCCGAATCCCCCCACTTTTTTCGCTCTTTTTCCTTCACCCGCCCCCCGCTTCCCCCCACCCCCCGATCCCCCCCCCAAAAAAATTTCCACTTTGTAAAGCCCTGTTAACGTAATTAAATAGTAATTTAAATAGAAAAAATCAAGCGCTTTGGATCCTCTGGTTCTGCATACAGATGGTTCGAAAGCTATTTGTCTGCCAGAACTCAACGGACGGCTTTTAATGATGCTGTTTCGAGCCCTGTGGAGAGCAGCCATGACGTACCACAAGGGAGTGTATTAGGGCCCATTTTATTCATTCTATATATAAATGACATCCGACGAGTCTGACGAGTTTTTGTGATATTAATCTTTTTGCTGATGATACCGTGTTGTTCATTGCATCTAAAAGTTTTGAGGAGGCCGTTTCTCAATTGAATGCAGGTTTAACGTTCTCTAAGTAGATGCTTAAAGTACGAACAGTTCAAATTGAACATAAGTAAAACTTAATTCATGTTAATTTCGCGGAATCGAGTTATCGAAAACGTTTCTGTAAAAATTGCTTTTGAGAGAGAGAGAGAGAGAGAGAGAGAGGGGGGGGGGGAGAGAGAGAGAGAGAGCTTCAAGCAACATATGGGCAATAGATGTTCTTCCTAAACTATGTGCCCTGATAATACCTGAAGAAAGGCTTATACCAAATTGATAACAATTTTTAATGTAAGATTATCATTCAGGTTAAAATAAACAGCCAAAGCTAGATAAATTGCGAGTAATGGGTCCTAGAACGTAGTATAAAGTCATTCCTTGTATTTAAAAACAATGAAATATAGGCTCCGTAAAGCTAACACGATTGATCCTTCCAAATTATCGAAATGAAAAAAAAAACAGCCAAAATATCTAATGAGATAACTTAAAAATATTCGTTGAATATCGTATTTTAATCATTGAGTTCATTTTGATAACAAACCCTGTGATGTGACATACTATAGCATCTGTGACATCTATAGATTTTATTTTTAGACTATTCACATATTAGAAACTTATACCTGGGTGTATTTTAAAAATTTTTAAATTAATGTTAAACTGATATAAAATTCATATACTTTTTGTTGAAACTAAAATAAAAACGCATTTTTTTCACCAGGATCGAGGAGGTAAATCAGCAAATATTTTTGCCATTTCACAACAAGAGGCTCGAATAGATTGATCAAAATACGTCATCCCAGACAGAGCACAATAATAGCGAACACAAGCCGCAAATGGATCATCCGATCCAGGTGCCAATGCACTGAATATACAGATCCCTGTTACCTTGTTGTCGCTGCTCGTTGGCGGCGTGTTACCAATTTTTGCGAATTATCAATCCTTCAAAAAAAAAAAAAAGAAAAACGGCTACGTCACCATGGTCAAATGCGCTATATACGGCAGTCAACATGTTTATGATCACCAATAAAGCAGATGACCGATACGAAGGAATCGAATTTGTTGCCAGGGCATAGCACAGCAATATTGGGTCAATCAATTATCGCACTAGCCCAGAATTGACGGTAGTCTGCTTTGTCAATTTTAACACCCCGTACAATTGGTTGTTTTTGCAAAATCTTCCGAACGGTCCATCAGGCGAAGAATGGTTTGATTGAACTTGTTTCAATTTGAAGTGGTCATAAATAACCCAATTGAATTCGTATTGGGTTTGAGTATTCCTCAGTTAGATAATTTTTATTCTTTATTCCAATATTATTATTTTATTTTTTATTATTTGGCAATCAATTTAACGCACTGTTTGAAAATCACGCAAATCATCATTGAAAAGGAAGTTGTTGTTTCCGACAACACAAACAACACACGTCTTCAATTATTGTAGCTTCATTGTTACCAAAAGCGAGTGACAGTAGAGTGAACAGACTCACTTGCCGATAGCTCGTTCCACAAACTTTCAGGTATCATATTTTGGTAATCAGTTTCTCAAACGAGTTATTAGTAAATGGATCCAACTGAACCGAAATGAGTATTTTCAGCATTGGTTGGAAAATACGATGCACCGAAAATATGTGCACAGAGTTAATATCTGCACAATAAGAAGATCGAAGTAAGCTCTTGTTGCGTGTGGGCGTGTTTTTGTAGCAGTCATTTTTTTCACTCGATTTTCAAAAAATTTCAAAATACGAAAGAATAGGTCATTGTGTTGTTTGTGGAAACTAACTATTGAAAACATTTGATCCTTGCACTGCTGAACGAGTTTGTGTGCATCCGGTTTGTGCAGCCGAAATAAAAATCGCTTCTAGTTCTGTCAAACATGCGGAGTTTGATGCTGATTGGGTGAGATAGTTCCTGTACGTTCATATTAATGTTCACTTAACAACCTACAAAGTTGTACAAACATTGGTTGGTGGTTGGTAAATGACTGGACAATGTGTACCATTGGTACTTCGCGTACCTGCAGGTATAAAATAGATCCAATTGCGATCCTTAGCCTCTTGTCCAGTAACTCCTATCCCTACCTCCCCGTGGTGCCGACTGGGGTATGAGTAACCTTAGGAAAGATCGGGTAACCAACTCCGGTGGGACCTTGGTCATATGCTGACAGGGAACCCTAGCAAAGTAAAATAAAAAACTGATATCAAATAAGTAACAAGTTTTGTTATCTCAGATATCATTTTGGACTCACCTGTTATCACGTAACAAATTTAGTTATCAACATTGATGTATTTTGTTATCATTTGTGATCAATTTTTAAAGACGATTTTTGACGAACATTACTTAATACTGGCAGCATGCTGACGAATGTTGAATATTACCAGCATATCTTGGAGGTGGAATTGAGCTTTTCCCCAGAAGCCCTACTTCAGTTATTGGTGAATGAATTTGATATCATGTTAATAACATAATTTCAAATTATCTCAAGGAATTTGTTCACATCACAATTTTTTTTATCAAAATGCACTCAATGATAATAAAACGAGTTAATGTTGTGGTATCCAACGAATATTAATTTGTTATCTCTTTTGTTATTTTGGCTCTTTATTCAGCCTGAATGATAACATATTTAGTGATCAAACATTGCTAATCAGATATTAGAACTTGTTATCACTTTGGTATAAACCTTTGCTCGGGAAGGGGGGCTGCCCTCTTCAAAGGGTGCAGTCTATCTGAGCGTCTGTGTTCCATGTCAGGGGCGGCTCAAAACAGCGTCGGTTCTCCATGTTAGGAGTGGCTGATCATCGTCCTCGTGACAGCGTGGGATTCTAAACAGTGCTGTGCACGACGGTCCTCCGACGAGACAGGGGGTTGGGGAAACTTTGGACTTTGGACTCCGAAGGACGCTAAGATCGAATAAAGTTCGCCGAACTACAAAGTGACCATCTACAAGACATTAATTAGGCCGTTAGTTCTCTACGGTCACGAAACATGGACATTGCTAGTAGAGTCTGATTGCGCCCTTGGTGTCTTTGAACGGAAGGTGCTGCGTACGATCTACGGTGGAGCGCAGATGGAAGACGGAACGTGGAGGAGGCGAATGAACCACGAATTGCATCAGTTGCTGGGAGAACCTCCCATCGTACACATCGCAAAAATCGGTTGACTACGATGGGCTGGGCATATCGTAAGAATGTCGGACGACAGCCCTGTAAAAATGGTTCTCGAAAACGAACCGACAGGTACAAGAAGAAGAGGCGCGCAACGAGCAAGGTGGATCGATCAAGTAGAAGGCGACCTGCGAACCCTCCGCAGACAGCGAGGCTGGAGATGTACAGCCATGGACCGATTACAATGGACACAACTTCTGTGTACAGCAGAGGCCACACCGGCCTTGGTCTGATTGGTAAGGTAACCCGAGCAAAGGATTATACCAAATTGATAACAAGTTCTAATACCAGGTTATCATTTTTTGATCACTCAATATGTTATCATTGAGGCTGAATAAACAGCCAAAATAACAGAATGAATAACAAAAAAATACTAGTTGAATATCATAATAATTACTTATTTTGTTATCACTACGAACAATTTGATAACAAATCCTTACAATACAGGATTTATTTTATTAAATTTATTGAAATAACTTCAAATTATGTTATAAATTTGATATCAAATTCTCATGCTAATAACTTAAAAAAATATTTTGATTAAAAACAAAATTTCTTGTTCAAATATGCTGGAACTATTTATAGTTTTACAATTCAACTTATAACGCTCAAAAAAAATATTGTGTTCAAAATGATAACATATGATAACAAAAGTTGCCAATGGTGATAACTAAATTTGTTATGTGATAACAACGAAAATCAGAACGATAACTGGGATAACAGAACTTGTTACTCATATGATATCAGCTTGTTATTTTTTTTGCTAGGGAAGGTACAGACTGTTAACATAACATTTTGAGGAGCAAGCATTTTTACGTATAATTTAAAACAAGATCTAAAGACAAGTTTACCATACACGTTGTTACTCGTTTTCAGGGTCTGAACATCGTTTCCTCCCATGGAATTCTCAATATTAAACCGGATAGTAAGGCCTTTCACCTACTACAAAAATTGCTGCTGATGGATCCGAACAAGCGCATTACTTCGGAACAAGCAATGTTGGATCCCTTTTCGGAAGATCTCATGCCTAAGGTGGACATCTACAGATCAAGACGACAAAATTGAAAGCAAACGACAGCAAACGACAGCAACAACAATAACAACAACAACAACAACAACAACAACAACAACAACAACAACAACAACAACAACAACAACAACAACAACAACAACAACAACAACAACAACAACAACAACAATTGATGCTCATCGTTCACCTTTAAAAAAACGATTGATTTGAATACAAATAGTTGCCCAAGCCACCACTCACAGCGCTCGCATAGACAATTATGACATTTTCCTGCTGATTGATTTCCTTGCACTAGTATCGCTTGCAAGTGTAAGTGTGTTCGGGAATGTTTTGTTTTTTTTTTTCGTCAAAACATGGGACGCAAATGTGAATTTTTATTTTGCGCTAATCGGGAAGGTAAAAACTGCGGAAAATGCTTCTTTAGTTTTCCCCGTGACGTGGAAAGGTATGAAATTTATTGAGATTAATATTACTATTACATAGAATTTAATTTTGACATCAAGTAGATGCGCGCAGTGGGTGAAATTTTGCCAGCCAAGGAAGCTTGTGGTGGAGTTTGATGGAGGCAGTCGAAAAGCGGAAACTATGCTCCGACCATTTCAACTCGACAGCTTATAAAAACTGTTACAAGCCTGAGAAGGGGCAGCAAAAAAGTAGTTTAATTGTTATCTATTATGAACATAGAATCATTGTTTAGGTTACGTGCCAATGCCATCCCGTCGCAACCTGCTGCTACGCACATTATTCCTGAGATTCCTGGTGAACCATCCCACGAAACCGAAATTAAATTCCAAGACATCGAGTTTCTTGCCAGTCCGTTCAATCATGAATTGACTGAAGCTGTAATGGAGTAGCAAGCGTCCACTAATTTTCACTATTCTACGAACCTGCTTCGATTGCTTCAAATCAAACGATGACAGTCAAGCGAGCCTAAAGTAGTGTGCGTGTGTTTCATGGGCGCGTTCTTTGGCAGCTGTTGCGGCAGGCAAGACAATCGAACATGGTTGACACTGAAATGGGCAGAGCGGCCGTCAGATAGCGCTAGTGCTTTAACGTATCTAAATATAAATTTATGACGATGTATTGCAAGGCAATTTGTTCTTAGTGTTACGTCTGTTTATCTGTGGTTCAGTTATACCCAATAACATTTGTAAATTTGTTCTTATTTCTGTTTTATTTCTGTAGCAGCAAGCACAAAAAAATCAACAACACCAGCAGTCAAATGTAAGTGGTTTGAATTCATTAGTACGTTTCAATGATTTTTTTTTTTTTTCATCATTTTTCAAGCATCAGAATCAGCAGGAAAACGTAAGCCACATCTAAAACCTTTTCCTCAATAACCATAAAACCTTACATTACAAGGATTTCCTTTTCAACAGGAACATAATCAGAAGCCTCAACGGCAGCAGCAGCAACAACAACAGCGAGTGCAGAACCAAGGTGGAATGGACCACAGTGCTGCTAAAAGGGTGCGCATGTCCAGCCCTGGTGGGCAACATGCGAACGGCTTAAATCAGCAGGATTATCACCAACAGGCCCAGCAAGCCACAGTGGCAGCAGCTTAGCAGCAACCGCAGCAGCAGCAACAACAACAGCAATAAGTGATGTTCAACAATCCTCAGCAGAGCGGATTCCAACAACGGTATTAATATTCTATGTGTCATAAGTGAGTCATTACCAGTTAATTTATCAAACTATTTTAGGGTTTAGCGAAAACTCATTGATTGCGTAATCCTCTTCTAAGTAGAAGTAAACAAAAATTAGTAATATTTTAGATGAATGTTTTAAGAAAGGACCTAAGTTGATATTTCCATCACTTTGCCAATACACCAATGACTGGGTGGACAAATTTTGCCTGCAATTGGAGATCACTTGCCGAGGATGTCATGGTTAGAAAAACTGTGTCGCCTCCTCCCAAGTACTTTCTATAATTTTGTTCACAACCGTTCCGTACCGGAACAGCTCAACTGGGCTTATCGTTTGGTTCGGTGCTACTTCATTAGAATGTTCTTGATCATATCTAGCGTTTAGGCCAAATGGTCTGAGAAAAAGTCAACCAAGTGCTTTGCAAAATCAAGGAGCCAAAAAGGTCTGTTCATGGGAAAAAGTTTCACATCCAAAACCGTCAAACGTACGGCACTTCTGCCGATTTTTATTGGTGCAATTAGTTCTCATGTCTGTGGTTCCGAATCGTACCGCTCAGCTGACTCTTTCTGCTGATACAGAGCTGCCACTCCTGCTCCGGAACGACCATACTTCATCGCCGGTATAATTGACCATTCATTATTTTAGAAATGATAACCGTCTACAGTTGGTACTTTTTTGAGTTTGTTGTGAAATGTGTTGTTTTTTTTTCAATTTTTTTAACAATTTTGAGACACTGAAAAACACTGGTTGTTGTTGTACCAAGATTGTCCGATCAACGGGTTGATATTTGGAAAAGATTTGAAATCTTTTGAAGATTTTAAATTGATCAGATTGACCGACCCCTTGAATCCAACTCATTTCACAGAATTATGTTTGCGGTTAATGCAACGCAGTAGACCTGGCAACTTTGACATTTGCATCTTGTCTTTGACATGCTGCAAGCATGAATAATGACAATAAAAAATAATTGGACGTCATCTGACCCAATTATTTTCAGGATCCTTTCTCGTTCTGGCTGCATTTGTATTAGATTAGATTATATTAGAGTTAATATCTGCACAATAAACCCTGTTTAGCCGATTTTAGGTAGTTACATGACAGTCTTGTGAGCTCCGTGGTCAAGCGATAAGCGACGCTCCGTCGTTCTGGGGAAAACCACGAAGTGAGAGTTTGATTCCTGCTCCAAACTGTGCAAAATTACGCAAACTGAAAATGTCCGTCCTGGTTGATCACTTTTTGACAGGATAACTTGCCCGTTGTAATTTGCCCTATGTTCAATGTTCAGTTTGTAAAACGTTGCGTTGAAGACAGTGGATTTTATTTTTAGAATATATAAGCAAAACGGTAGTGGTAAAATCCTCACTTAGCTCAGTAGTTAAAGGCACAATTTATCGTAAAGGGATCGGCTCCTTGAGCATTAGGATGTGATTGTACTTGCCACACAATCATACTAATGCAAAATGGTACAGGCATCGAAAGCTCCAATTTATGAATGTGGAAGAAAAATTTATAGCACTACGTTGAAAACAAACAATAAGCTTATTGTGGAAAAATAAGCCTCGAAATGCCGGGAAAGATGTAGAAGAAACCTTGTTCTAAGCATCGTAAAATGATTCATTTTTTTCTGTTCCACTGATAAGCTAATCTAACAGGGCTTTTAGAGTACGACAGTCGCATCAGGAAGATTGGCGTGCCTTTGCAGTGCAACGAATTTACGTGGCCTGACGATAACGTCGATCGAAAGTTGGCATCCAAACTGCAACTACGAATAGCACAATAATCGTATCTCTTTTCATTGTTTGAAATGAAACGGGCGACAGACAACCGTTCCTGCTGCGTTGTCATAGGTGACAGGAATTAGTCGTCAGAGACCAATAACCCTCTGCAAACTTCAAATTTCACTTTCAGGGTGGCTATTCGATTACGAAGTTGCAAATTCCCGCATTTTCCCCGATGATTTTGTTTTTTTTTCTCAACTACTCCCAGATAAGCTCAAGAAACTGTTTCACAACAAATATATGACAGGGGGCCCAAACTTGTGCCGTGTTACTAAACCTTATGAATCGCACTCTCTTAATAACTACCTAGGGCGAAACAAAACAAACTTGTATGGGAGTGATGATAGTGATGACTGATACAGCTTTTGGCAGAGGCTGCAATTGAAAAGATATATCGACAAAGATTTTTCATTAGCGCCAAATCGACAAACGTAAACAATGACTTTTTTCCGAAAATTTCTCTTCATTGAAAACTCGCTTAATCAATCCACCTTATTTCGATGAGGAAAAGTTCAAATATCCGATAGAATTTGAGGCTTACAAGGGTAGCCTTTGTGCCACGAGAAATTTACGGAAGAAGGCATTGTTTACGTTTGTCAGTTAGGCCCAAACGATAGATATTTGTCGATTTGTGGGATTATTCCGTACTTTAAATTGATTTGATAACAGGTAGTATTAAGCATATCATAGCATAACATAAAACAAATGGTCGCATAATAGCGTAGTTGGTACAAGCTCTGAACTGTTGTTAAGATGGAGATGCGCCTTTATCGGTTACTGTTAGATAATGATTTATGATGAATCCCTACCTCTTAGATAAAGGATGTGTCCCCTTCCGACAGACCAGAGCTGTCCTGGCCACGTCCTTGAAAGTGGTGGGAATGAGAAAGGTATGTTAGTCCGACACTTACTTAAGAGAGATGCGGAGAACTCCACGACCCCTCATAAGTGTCTCGGGAAAGGTGGAATTGTGTTAGTAGGGAGGGTAAGCTTTAGGATACGCTCAGCAAGCGATGTTTGAAATTTTCATATTAATATATTTAAGAAATTAAGTTGGTGATTAGTTTGTCCGTTGTCGATTGCCGCCGTCCGCTACCTAAATATATTGTACGAAAGTTTTTCCTGTTGCTCTCCGTTACTCCTAAAAGTTACTTAAATTTATGGGTATGTAATAATAAACAGAGAATAACTAAATGAGAATGGAGAATTGATGCTTCATTACAAGTTTTGAGAAAAAGGCCACGGCCTTCAGGCTAGCTTTTTATCTGAAAATGTTCACATTATGTTGATGAAAATGTTGATTAAAGCAAACAATAAATATGTAAAAAGCTAAATAATAAATATGCACAAATATATTTTTGGAAGAATACGCAGGATAAAAGGTTCCTAAACTGGTTGCTGAGAACAGTCAATTCTGCCGAAGCCAACATTTGCTCTATCTAAGCAGTAAAAAAAGTGAAGGGCAGCCTCCCATCCTTGTACATGGAAAGATCATTCAAAGCGTGCTGAAATTATTGATTAAAAGAGAATGGAAAATATTCAATATGATTTACACGATCTTCAGTCACACCCCCTTACTTCGCTATTGTGAATTTGCCAACAGGCGTGCCCAGGCCACGCCAACCAAAGTCCCCATGTTTCAGCTAGCAGTCTTTTGTGATCATGTGATTCGTGGAGGCGTGAGGTAGGAACTTGTGAGGACCAGAGGTTGGTCGCATCCTTCTTCGAGGTTGTCAACTCATCATTTGAAGCCGTAGACCAAAACATTTGTTGATATAATAAAAGAAATTTTATCACCTGGCAGCCTAGACAAATAGCAAAAAAAAAAATTAAGCTAACAATAAGGTGAAATAATTTTCATATGATTATGAATAATGCCAAAAACGGAAACTGAATAAATAAAAAAACAGAGATCTTTTCTCAAAAAACGTAAAACCACCATACAATAAAAAACAAAAAAAACAAAAAAAAAAAAAAACAAAAAAAACAAAAAAAAATACCACCCAACCCCCCACACCAACCCCCCACAAAACAAACAACAAAACACACAACAAACCAACACCAAACCCACCCCAAAAGAAAAACAAAAACCAACAAAATCCCCCCCGCCGGGCCCCACAAAAAAAGGCCCCCAAACCCCGAGCAAATTCTTGATTCGCTGGCGAGGAACACCCGTGAATTTCGGTTCGAGCCGGATCAGAACGTCCCGTTTGCTGGGTGCTACGTGCGTTATCAGGATTAATTCGCCAAAGACGCCGTTCGACTCGATGACGAAGCAAAGGTGAGATTGCTGCTGCGGAAATTGGGTCCGTCAGAGCACGAGAGGTACACCAGTTACATCCTACCAAAAAGCCCCAATGAGGTGAAATTTGATGACACGGTAAGTAAACTGAAAAGTTCATTTGGCATGCCAGTATCTGTGATCAGCAGATCAGCCTCGTGTTCGTCTGCGGACTGAATGCGGAAAGCGATGCGGAAGTTATGACACGGTTGCTAAGCAGAATCGAGGAGCATAATGACATAACTCTGGAGCAGATTTCGGATGAATGTCAATGGCTTCTGAACATCATGCACGACACGGCGATGATAGAGGCAGCGTCTTCGTCAGCATCAGTGCAAGCAGGCTGCTGGCAGTTTGGTGGGAAGTTTTCCCGCTCGAGACGAGGATCGCCAGAGTCAAGGTCCTCGAATCAACGAAGTGCCGGTTCAGCAATACCTTGCTCGAACTGCGGCGCCATGCACTATTTTAAGGACTGTCCCTTCATCAAGAATCGTTGCAATTATTTCTTGTGCTTGATAAGTGGAAGTTTCCCATTTTTTTTTTTATAACTATAAATAATCAGTTTTTTGGGCAAAGTTGGAGCCTCTTTCGAAAGATGTCTTTGGATCCGCGAAAAAATATTTTTTTTGCTACTGAGTGTATATAGAATACAAATGGATAAAATGAATAACCGGAAACTAAATAATTGCTACAAGAATAGATCAAAACATATACCAGGCTTAAAATGACGCAATATAGATCCGGTATTGAACAAAATTTACAACACCGGTGCAGCGATGTTTTTGCGAAAATAAAAAAAAATAAATCCAATCCACGATTTGGACCACCGTTGAAGATGCCTTTAGGATAAGATAGTATATATGTGGAATTGGCATGTTCCATCAATGTTGCAATTACTCCCAAATATCGGATCATGCCGGATTGATATTTTGATACTTCTGATTGGACACACTAAAACATAATTTCTTATGACCCTCAAGTCCATTTCACCAAGTATGGTTATCAACACAGCATGGATAAGAGCATAAAAATGCTACAGTAAAGGCGCAAGAACAAACAGAAGAAAAAACAAACCTGTTCATCGATCAACTATGCTGCCTACCTGCCTTGTTGAACACTCGTAACGTAGCTGAAAAAAACCAAAGAAGAAGAAAATTACTCAAAAAAACACCTCTCTTAATCGAGTATACAACGAGTAAACAGTGTGGAGTACAATGAACAAAACAAACCTGAGCAAAAAAAAAAATAAATACAAATCCCAGTTAACAGTGTAAATACACAGGAACGGGAACCGGCTGATCAAGTGAGACAGCCACCAGCATGCTTTGTTATCGTTTTCTGGTTTGCCTGGCGAGCTAGTCAGGCAGGTAGCCGGGAATGATTCACGCAACAATACGTTCGGTCCAAAGGTGAACTCTCATGTAATAGTACAAACGGGAAATGACTCTAATGTTGGAACTAAAGATTAGGCCCAGCGATAAAACTCTCTTGTATTTAGTTTAAGATTGCTCAGTACCAATAAATCTCACACAAATTTTAAAAAAGACGTAAGTAGCAATGAGAGGTTCTCTCCTCTTTCGTTCTCTTTTGTTAATTTCAGAGCCGTAATGTATTAAATTATGCAAAGAGTATGTCGGAAAATGCTAAAACAAATGAGTTATTAACGAAAGAGAATGTAAACAAAGAGTCTCTCATTGTTACGTAGAAACTTTTGGAAAGATGAATTCTGGGGAGTTTGAGATTTTTATTGGAATACCTGTAACTAGAAAATGAGAAGAAAGATTAGTAATTTCCATTTAATTCCAACTACCTTTATTGCTTATCTTGACAGATATGCGTAATTCGTCTACAATGTGCAGACTTCTTCAGTGTCGTGTACTACTTATTTTCTAGTTAACTTTTGAAAAATTGAGCAAGAAATGATAAATATTTTTGTATGGGAATTATGTTATTGATAATTCCCATACAACAATTATTGATTATGATCAAGGCAGTAGTGGAGAAAAAACCGGTCGTGAAAAGGACGAAGATGAATCTTTGTCCGAAACTGCGTGCCGGACTGGTGGACATGAATAAGCCAAATCAATGAAGGGGACTGACCAACGACCTGGAAAAGCTAATGTACGGATTCCAAAGCAATCTAGTTACTCATCGGCAGTTTCTAGGTCAGATGGTTGCTCGTATAATGAGTCGGCAAAAATGGTTAAGATTGGAATAATATTAAAGAATTATCCTAAAATCCAAATGACGGCAGAGCTGCTCGAAGGCTTTTCTACAAAAAAAAATAGAGGAGCAAAGGCACGAGGCAGTAAAACCGAAGTTTACAAAATGTAGCAACAAGCAGGGTTATTTGATTCTTGATTGCCAGGATCAAATTACAGCGAATTGGCTGAAAGGTGTAACTGGGTCTCTATCTCTTTGGGAGAACGCCGAACTTGTTGCTCTGGACGTTGAATACATCCCTCGACCAGATACGTTCCATGCATTCTTCCCACTAAGTGCTGATTTCAGCGATGAGCGGCTCAAAGGACTCACAGAGAGTCAGAGTGACGGACTGAGCACAAATGGCTGGAAAATATTGAACCGATCAAATTCCAATAAAAATGCTGAATGGTTGCTCAATGTCGACAAACAATCTTTGAAAACAATTTCAGAAAGCTGAAACAGAACTGCGGGAAGTTAAACATCCTGGGCAGCGCCAATCGGAAAGTGCAGCACATCCATCCATAACGACAAATCGCTCCGGAGACAAGAAGACGAATGCAACGAAAGATCCGAAGAAATCTGCCAGCAACTCAGGAAACAAGGAAGGTCAATCCTCAACAAGCGGTAGATCGACAGCAAGGATACCCGACAAAGCGACGAACAGTAGAATTTCCTCCCGGAAGGCAAACGAAAAAAAATTTACGTTTCAATCTTTGTCTACCTCCTTGTTTACAAAACCAGATACGTCGTTTTGAATAAGTTGTTGAGAAACAGCAACCGTCGCGCTGCTATATTTGAGCACCCGATGTTTCCCGAAAGCCTCGCTGCTAATTTTGACAATGGTGTTGCGCTGCTGAAATAGGTTTAGTACCGAACCGGTATGGTTGCTCTAAATTGATTCGAACCTTTGAGAAGCAATGCTTTGTAAGAGATCCCGTTTATCAAGGCTTTGGCATCTCACATTAACCGGCGCCGGTCCTCTGCCAATCGTTGCCGCCCAGCGTTAGGTAGGTCTCATCATCCATTGTGAGCAGGTCGTTCCGCTTCGCAAGAAAGATGTTTTTCACCAGCATTTTCAGCCGCTCCTTCTGATTGATTGCATGGCGATTGGCGCTTCCGTATAGCAATGTCCATCCTGCCGAGGTACTTCTTCACCGTTTGGTTGGTCCACCATCCTTTCAACCCAGGGCACGGAACGACGAGACCACCTTGCCCTCGGTGCTCCTCTTCAGCTTCTGCTGCATTTTACGGTCGCGCAGCCCTGTCCGTCGGTCGGAAACGGGCTTCCATTTGCCCTTCTCGCCTTTCTCGAGAAGGACAACGATATTGTAAATGCCGGACCGGTTATATCCGGCGGACATGAAATGTATCAAGATGTCCATGTTTTTCGATCCGGGGTGAAGCTGGCACAAATTATTGAGCGTAGTTGCTTGACTGTTTACTCCATGGCAACTGTAAATCAACTGATAACAATAACAATGTTTTCCTGTACACAACAGGGTTGCTACGATTGGCGATGCATAAATGTATTAACCACAATTGGCAGGGCAATCGCATGAAAAAAAAACCAGCCTAATCCAGTAAAACATTTCCAGCGTTTCCCATTGTCGAACAACATCTGTTTCCCGCCGGTTAAAAATGTCTTTCAATCGAAGGTTTATTTATCATCAGGCAATAGCAGAAGTAGCGCTGCACTATCTTATCAAAACAAAGATGAACCAAAGATGATAGTAGGTAGTACTTCCAATCAATGGTGTACGTTCTAAATATACCAACTCACGTCTTCCAGCAAATGCACAGGCTCATGACGCCGTTCGAATCCGGTATTAATTCATCCAACAAAATTGAACCCAATCGTGCAGCTGCTTTTATATAAATTGAAAGAACGTAGCTGTTGTGAATGTTTATTAAACATGATCCATCCAGTTATCAACCGATGACTGTACTTGGTATTTAAGTAATCGGGTGAGGAGACAAATAATCATTCAATCAACATTGTTATCAAGATTAATAACTAAAACATATGGGATAGGGTAGTTACTATCAAAAAGCAGAGATTTTGTCTGCGCAATCTCAATGCTTGAGGCAGTTGGTTGAAAACTAAATCTGAACTACGGAAAATTTTAGCTCCAAAGTGATAAACCATATGGTGATGATCCATTCAAACGAATTTCCCGCACAGATTGTAACGAAACTTTGTCCACGCGTAGGGTTCATGGATATATAAACAAAAAAAATATTAAAAAATTCAGGGTTGCCAGTTTTTCGGGCAAACGCCAATTGAAGTTTTCCAATTTTCCCGAATATCAATAACTTCGGAAAATTATAACTCAAGGACAATTCATCGTAGAAATTTTTTTTTTTCATCAAATTATTATGAAATTTTTTCAAAAATTTGGAAAAAAAATTATCTTAAAACAATTTTCTATAAAATTGTTCACAGTGATGGAAAATTTCTTGAAAATGCCGGAACAAACATTTTCTGAGTCATGGAAAATTTTGAAATTGTTTTGTTTATTAATTCATAAGTTAACATTGGTGAAATTTTGGCGATGGGTTTTTTTTTGTTTTTGAGTGATGCTCGAATAACTATGGGCCCTTCACTCGTCTTCATACAAAAATGAAAAAGTTCCTAAAACTGTCGCTTCTTGTTTGTTCGCACGTTTCTCATATGTTTGTTTCCCATTCAATTGGTTGCCGCTAGGTAGCTCACTTTTAAAATTAGTTCGTTTTTTAAGGCTCAACTGCAAATCCTTTAAGGAGCCGATGGTTAATTAATTTGTTCTTTAACAATAGCCAACGGCGTATTATTGATTCTACGTGCTTGATTATCAAAGGCTTACGTTATCATGAACACTCGTTACTTTGCAGGGGTAGGGAAGGAGGGGGTGGGGGTTGGTAAAGGGGTGCGGGGCAGCATGTATCATTTCTTATGTCGTGAGCTTTGTGTTGGATTCATACTGTTGGAAGATTTCCGTTTCATTGTTTTATCGTGAGGAAAGTATACAATATATTCTAGATTTTTGGATTCATCAGAGAATTAATTTACATAGGGTAGGGAACGGCTTAATCAGGGGTCACTATTTTAATCAGTTGTTAGGAAATAAGTCTATAATTTCATTCTATTTATTTCATGTTTCTTCCAGTCATTTGATCATGGTCATGTAAATTTCTGTCCCCTTAGACCGACACATGCAAGCGTCCTTTTGCACATAAGAATGAGTAAAAAGAGATGAGAAAATAAATTCAATCAAACACATCTTTCGTCGAATTGCGTATGTGTCAGTTTCAGAAGACATAATTTTACACGAAATCTTTGTTAACGTTCCCCAACTTTTTACAGAGATGAATGACGTCTCGTGTAAAGTTCATAATTTCTAAGTGTGTATGCTTATGATTATATTGTCCATCATCTGGCACTATCATTTGCAATAAAAAATATGTTTTGGAGCAGTCCAATAGTACCCAACGATAAATAATGCTTCGCTGTTGAGCGGCAGCTATGACATCACTGTTGCTTTTGAGAGAGCCCATGTTTCCTCTCTTCTTTGGATATAGCGCACCGGTAATGTAACGTGAAGCCTGCTGTCTCTTGCATTTGTTTGTTTTTAAACGAAGCATCCCGTTTGTCGTCACAGTCGCTTTGGCTAACATTTGCGTGAGAGTAAATGAAATAAGAAATATACATTGCCAATCTAAAGATCAATGACAAACTAAAAGTTTGGTCGTGTACGTCTGTCTCATAACCTGCTAGTAGACGAGTTTGTGATCGTTGCAATCGACATGTTGTGGTTGATTGTTTTCGAGAGCGGATGGGTAAAACGAAGGAGCGGGTTGAGGAAATTGACGCTTGCAGCGAATCGTCAACTGGCCTATTTCATTTCGCCTTCGCACACATGCACAGAATCGCACTCATACAATATTGTTAGTTTTGGCAGCCCTAAGTTTGCACCTTTAAACTGAAGTAATGATCCACGAAAAATCGAAATTCGTTCCATAAAAAACGTATTTATGACCCATAAGGCCCTGATCAAAATCCATAAAAAAATTAAAATGATCCATAAATACAGCAATGTGGCCCATACTTAATATAAATTTTAGCAATAAAATGTCAAAAATGTACCGTTATGTATCTAGGGTATGATCGATAAAAGTGTATGGATTACCCATAAACATATTGCAAATGTTCCATAAAAGGTTCAATATCATTCTCTAAACTTGAAAAATTGATCCTTAGAATGAAACGTTTGTAAACTAAAATATATGCACATTTTCAATAAATTATTGAAAATATTCCATAAATAAATCGTCTATGATCCATAATAGGTTTGAAAAATGAACCATAAACTTCTAAATATGGTCCATAGCAAATCAATTTTGTGCACTTAAATTAATATGTATGATCCATAAATTATGCCGGAATTTTTCCAATTTTGGGTTTGAATTTTTATAAATTTTAACTACAGGGAAATCGATCCTTGACTGCACTACTACTCAGATTGATTAACATGTCCGTTCCTTTAGCCATGCGGCTTAAATATTGCTGTAAAAGAAGGATCACTTTGGAGAAGATTTTCAATTTTCAGAAAACTGACTTACTTTTGCGTTCTCACGTTCTTTTACGACCGTAACTGCGACACATGTTTCCCAATAAATTTGGCCAAGAGGACTCGTGCATGTAAAGAACTACGGCAGCTTAAGTTTACACCTTTAAAACTGAAGAAATGATCCATAAAAAAAATAAAAATCGTTCTATAAAAACGCATTCACCCCGCAACAGCGACACATGCTTGTCAAGAAATTTGGTAAAGAGCTTTCCTGCACATTAAGAACTACAGGTTAAATTTATGACTTGATTAAACTGTTGTTTCAGAAAATTTGATTTAAATTATGCCGGGCAGACGCTTGCTATCCAACTCGCTATCGCTCGTTTTATGGATCATAAGAAATATGTTTATGAGTAATCCGTACACTTTTAACGATCATGCCCTAGATATAAAACGGTACATTTTTGACATTTTATTGCTAAATTTTTTATAAAGTATGGATCAGAGTGATGAATTTTATGGATCACTTTAATTTTTTTATGGATTTTCACCAGAGTCTTATGAGTCAAGAATGCGTTTTTCATGGCACGATTTTCAATTTTTTAAGGATCGTTTATTACTTTTTATATGCAAAAGTACGTTTGCCGTTAGTTTATGTACAGATTGAGGAGCTGAAGAAAACATTTTTTTTAATCGGAAAGCAATCCGCATGCGTTTAAGAAGTCCCCCAATGGAAATTTTTTCCATGCCTATAAAATTTTTTAATTCAAATGCCCGTTGTTGAAGGAATTTTCCCATAAACCAAACCAAACCAAAGGGATAAATGTCTAAATATTGGCAGTTCTAATTATAGATTACATACAGCTTCATCAAATGTCTCAGGTGCATCTGTATCCGCAATAATCCGGACACCTCAAAACATGAATAAAACATAAATTTCGCATTATATTTTCGTCGTAGTTATTTCAGATTCATGGGATGTGTTTTAACAATTCGTGAAGACAAAACATAGTTATTCGGTATTTGCATAAAATTTTCGAACTTTGCGCTTAACTTCGTCCATTAGGGTTTGTACAGACTCTTCAGAAATCGTAGAAGCCGTCTTTGTCCAAATTTGCTGGAAGTGTTTGATGTTTTTGATTCCTTGCTTCTTTCCAGAAAGCTTTCGCTTCATCAGAGCCCAATATCTCTCGACTGGTCGTAGCTCTGGGCAATTTGACGGGTTTGAGGTTTTGGTACAATGTTCACTTGATTTGCTTGGTACCACTCCATTACAGTTTTAGCATAGTGGCATGATGCCAAATCGGGCCAGAACAAAGGTTTTTATTTGTGACTTTTGATGAACGGTAGCAATCGCTTCTGAAGACACTCTTTCTGATAGATCTCCTTGTTGATTGTGCCTGTAGTGACGAAAGGTCTACTCTTTTAGCCACACGTGCAAATTGCTTGCCACACAAGGTATTTTTTGGGAAATTTCGATCCCTTCTTCGTTCTGAAATGCTCAGCTCTAGCATTTCTGGCCATAGCAGAATAAAAAGCCAGCCCTGGAAGCTGCTTGAAATCCTCCAGGACATAAGTTTCATCGTCCATAACAACGCATGAAAACTTCTTCAAATATTCGCAGTACAAACGTCGAACCCGTGATTTTGCTGCCAAGTTCTGTTTGTCGTTGCGATTCGGAACTGTTTTTACTTTATACGACTTAAGTCCCAAACGTTGTTTTGATTTTTGGACCAAACCAGGCGACATCCCTATTTTACGAGCCACCGTTTGAATAGAGAGATTTGGGTTTTTCGTTAATATCCTTTTCACCTCCAATGTCCAATGTTTTTGTCACTTCTCGGTTTCCTCTCCACCGTCTAACGTTCCGAAAATGATTTGAGCACATCGTGATTAGTGGATGGGGCAAATACAATGTTTTTGCAAGGTCCTGTATTGACAAATAAGGATTTGCCGTACGCCCGTACAAAATTCGCTCGCGCACTTGTTTTTCTTTCGTCGCCATCTTGAATACTAAACATGAAATGTAAACATCAATCATATTCTTTTTCATCATAGACACTCTCAGCAATACCGCAGTGAAATTTTTCATTCTTACGTGCAATATTTCACAAGTTACAATGATTTGAAGGTGTCCGGATTAATGTGGATACAGACCTTACTCGCTTAGATAAGTTTAAGAAGACGTTTGGTAGTATGTATCACGAAAAGTTATGCAACTCATTTTATAAATTCAGAAACTTTCGAGGCATGTGGATTTAATGTCGGTCTACAAGCACCAAATTGGGTCTATTCATGAATGCAACTTTGTCCCATTTGATAGATTTGTTATTAAATGTAGTCTTCGTACGGTTTTCTTTTCTGATTTCTGATTTCTGATTTACGGCGTTGCCAGCTGTATTGGCTTCACCCAACACAAAATTTCACAAAAGAAACTTTATAAAACAGTTAAGAAACACTTAAGTGATTCTCACATTTTCCGTCCACTTTTCAATCCACTCCTGGTGTTGCATATTGATAAGAGTGATATTTCCAATTTTTAAACATTATAATTAATTACGTGCTTCGTGCAGCAACAAATAACATGATTAGTTTAAATGTATTTGAAATCCCATGATGGGGACATCATCAATACATGCTGTTGTAAGAGGATCAGCATATACAACACGTTATCGGGTTTCTCTCTGAGGTTGTTAAAATAAATGACGACGAGAGAAACACAAACGAAAACACTAGTAGTTGTGTCATAACAGCCTCTAATTGGAAATTGATTTCTGTCACATGTAGCCTTTGGGAAGTATAAACAGAAGTTTCACATCGCTAGAACTGATCCGTGCCATTTGGCGATATATGAGCATGATCGAGTAGGTAAACTTTTGCCTGTTAAGGCGGCTCCCTTCCCCCTTGCCTACCATGCATTGTGGTAGCTAGGTAAGAGTCTATCTGCTCGATCAGATACCGCCTTACAAACATGCCCTACGCTCAATTTCAACTACTTCTATTCAATTTCACAACTTGCCGTGCTCTTAAGGACCTATCAATACTTTCTCTTCACATCTTTGGTTCTAGCAGAAATTTCTATCCACTCCTAGAGTTGAATATTGATAAGAATGATATTTCAAATTTTCAAACATTATAATTAATTACGTGCTTCGCACAACAACAAATAACATGATTAGTTTATATGTATTTTAATTTTTTTAAGATTATATTTTTCCAAATTTTCGAGAAAATTTCATTAGAGTTTTCAAAAAAAAACGAAAGGGTGAGTTATGTCAGTGACATAACTGCAAAGTTGACGTAGGACTGCTTGTTGATGTGAAGAAATTGATGTCATCGAATTAATAAATGTCTACTATATTCTATTCAGTCTATAGAACCATGAAACCCTATGCTATTGGTGTGTGAGGCTCCGGTTCTTCTTCCGCTATTGGTTCTCCACGAAAACTTATAGAAACTGCAGTTCGGCTCGAATTGACTGTTAATGATATTTTGTTTGTTAAATCAGCTCCATCAACCCTAATTTGCTATTGTAAACAATGGCTTTCGTAGTCATTTGCTCTTGAACAAAACGACACAAATACAAATTAAGCGCTCTTTAAGGAATAGGAGATTTACTGCTATCCGCTGATATATTCAATTTGAAGGAATTGCATTCAACAGTGTTTGTTTACAAAAGCAGATTCGCCCTAATCAAATGTTGGCGCTAAAATGTCCATCGTGCTTGTAAGTGTGAAATGAATCCTGTGTTTACGGAGGGAACATGGTTCGCGTTTGAAATGTTCTTATCAGTTTTTTTGGGCTGCTGAGTGTTTGGCGGCACGTGATACTACGAGAAAAATAGGCATTTACACCGTCTTCAACTCAAGATTGTACAGACTGAAGATTGAACATACACTCAAAAGTTGAAAAGGTGGCAAAAAATGCAATTGCAGTTTTGCAATCATATCTTGAGAAATCCACATGATTCAGAAAAGTCAATTTTGCCTATTTTGATGCACAAAGCGTTTTATGGTACAAATGAAGCCATGCAATTGTGTGCAAGCGACTGGCGAGCAAAAATAGCTCGAAACAAATTTATCGCTGTAGGATCCTTATTCAATCATCACCAACATATCAATATACAATATGGATGAGTCGAAAGCACAAAATGGTGCAACGCTATTGGCCACTGTTGTAATGCCGACGTCAAGTGTTCTATTTTTGTTCTCACTGATCATCGACAAAGCGTTTTATGAAATAAACAATGCCATGCAAGTTTGTTAGTGACAGGTTGCACATAGCTTGGTGGAAAATATGTCCATTTGCTTCATTGCTGTACCCTGAATTCCTCGCAAAGTGAACTAACTGTAGGGTTTCTATTTCCCATCTCTTAGTTTGTCAAAGTAGCTAAATGGTTCATATCCCGATCTCGTTGAAGGTATATTTTATTTTTGTGAGCCATCTGACTTTCGGACACCCATCTCTTCTTACTCATCAACTAAATATCACTGCGCACAACCTCACTCACACGTTTAATTTTTCATTGCGAATTGCTGTTGCATGTTTGCCCACAACTAATGTTGGATTTTTCATCCAAGTTACGATCAATAGCAAGAATGGAACAAAATCAAGCGAGATTGTATTACAATCTTACTTTCTTAGTTTGGGTGCAGAGCGAATTACGAACAACTTAACCTAACACCAAGTGGACCAGTATGGACATTTTCGTTTTGCAAAAAGTTCCACAGGCTGGAGCGAGAATCGAACCCACACTTCATGGCAAAAAAATCCATCACCTGATAGAAGAAATCATTGAAATTTAGTATCTAACGCAACAAGGTTAGTAAGAAAAAGGGAAGAAACATCCCAGAAATTTCTCGTGAAAGTGCAGGAAGTTTTGCAACTTCCAACAAAACGAGCATCGCGTCCGTTTCTTTTGCATCCACTAGAATCATCCAGAAACGTATCGCTTCTGCCGGCACTCGAGTCATCTTCATCGTACTTCCAGGCGTCGAATTTCTTTCTTCCTTTTTATGCCGCTGCAGCGGATCACATCACAATTCGTCTGCGTGTATACTTAAACGTGCCATTGAATTCATCAATCCAATTAATATTCCCGCCACGATATTATTGAGCTGAATTGGATGAATTGAATTGCGACCAGCATCGTGTTAGCTGTGACCGTGGTCCCTAAGTGTAAATCATTTGGAAAAAAAGTGACAGTAAACAAAATTTGAGTTATGAAAACGGAGCGAGACTCAATCTCTGCTGAATTAGTCTGTTGATCTCTGATCGGCAGTATTTAGTTCGTCGTAAATTTGTTTTGATTGGAAAGTTTCGAAGATCTCCTAGAATCTTTCCATTGAAGCTATAGCATCAATAGTCCATGGAAAAGTACACCAGGGCTAAACAATTCCGAACGTATTATCCCTGTCATCGTCTCTGAAAGTGATTGCTACCGTCCATTATCCAATGATACATATTTGCGAATGATTAGCGGTGAAATATTTTTAGCTACCAGCCCGACTTCGCACCCATGCATTTGGATTGATCGGCAAATTGAGGGGGGGAGTGACTATTCAATTCAAGATGCCGACAACGGCAATGACAATTAAAGACATGAGCTGAGCGATTGTTCCATTCCATTATTTAAATCTAGTAGCCGTGCTGGAAACATGACCGCAATGTTTTCACTTTCCAGATTGTTCTAACCGCCTTCTAGCACGACCTGTCCGGTTTCCGAGAGACGAACCCGCTTTGATGGGTGTCACTTAACATGCGGGTCAATTTACATGATGGTACATCATTTTTTTCTCCCTAACTGGTCACTTCTGACGACCGGTTCGTTAAGAAGATCACCCAGAGGAACTGGTTTTCAGAAAACTCACTCTACGCAGTACTCAAAGGCTCGGTAGTAGGCACCTATTAATATTAATGAAGGACAGTCTGGTGTGACAAATATTTGAAATATCTTTTGCGAATCGGTTCACGGCTGATGAGGTTCGGTTTGTTTATATATCCACAAGATGTTCATTTTCTGGCTGAGGTTGTTGGCATTCGGACACACACACATCTTTTGAAAAAGTAAATCACAATATTGCTAATTTATTCATCGTGGATTTATTTTGTATATTCCAATCATCAGATCGGAACGAAGACACACCTCAAACTTGAATGTCAGAGAGGCTCCAAAGTCAAACCGTGAACCAAAACGATTGATTATCTATTATAGTAGAAAGTGTAAATAGAACTTTCGATTAATTTATCGACGCAGCTGAACTTCAGGCCCACCGTTGTTGTGCCCCAACGAATGCCACTAATTATTTCCTCATGATCATGGAAAGTTACAAGGGAGCCACTTTAAAACCCGACAACAACAAACAGAGCAGGTTTTAGGTAAGATTGATCATGTTAGGAGATCCAGAAATTAGAATTGTTTTCATATGGGAAATTTCCTTTTTCTATAGATATTACCGTTGAAAAGTATACTATAGAACAGTGATTGTAATGAAAAATATAATTTTGGCTTTTTCTATTTAGCAGAAATAGCTCGCACAAGGGGAGATCGTAGTGGGCTGTGCTCAAAGCGAGACGCAAACAGTTTTCTGCTGTCATTTTTGCACCGTTTTATTTTTCATGTGAAAGAAAGTTTTAACAAGTGAAAATTGTATTTTGTTCAACTCCTTCAAATCAGTTTTGTGTTTAGCTGACGTTAAGTAGCAAATAGCAGAAGGCAATGGGTGCTGCTCGTTGCTATCTGCCTATTTGAATTTTTAGTTTCTATACGTTATCAAGAGGAATTCAGCTAAGTATCCTTTATATGTTTTAGACCCAATTAGTTTCAGCTCCGTCGAGTAAAATTTGAAGGTGAAAATACAGGACCTTAGCTGTGGGCTGCATGAGTGCGGATGTCATCTCCCACATAGCATGATGTAGAAATTACTGCTTTATGTTTGTTGTAACGCGCCAACCGCTGAATGTCGGTTTCATATTGATGTATGTTGTGTGGGGCTGACCAGAGGCAGACGGAACGGGGGCAGTAGGACAACCCATTTCCCTCTTCATTGAGTTGGGGATTCAAGAATCTTTGACTGCCGTAGTTCGCAAGAGTATTTTGAGATTCGTGAGAAATCAACGTTTAAACTCATTGTCTTTTTTTTTCAATTGGCGTTTAGACCCTGGTTATTAATTACTCAAGATTTGATGTAATTGCAAGCCAGATATCGCTGAAATCAGGTTTGTTGAATGAAAAATTGCACACAATTTCAATGTTTAAGCTTGCTTTGGCTTTCAATTGGATGACGGGAAGTTTAAACGCTCCGTTAAAATTTATAATTTTCCTCTGTTTTTTGAAGACGTTATTTTCGTTTTTCGACGAATTCAATCGTCCTAGGCCACGGGGAACAATTTATGTTCTATCATCTGCTTCTAGAACACATTTTTGTCTTTACCCAACATAATAGAAACCTTCTTAGATGCCTCCACGGGTAAAGAGATGACAAAGACCACCTGTTAAGGGTTGCGTATTTAACCTGGGCACTGTTGTCTTTCTGACTACAGCTAGATTGAGGAGGTGCTGCTCAATCAGCGTCTGTCCTGGCATCCAGCGGCTGAGCTTGAAACGCTGTGTCGCGTTAGCTATACCTAAGGTGGCAGCCCCACCAACGCGATTTAGACACGAAAAATGGAAGTATTCTTTATACGGTGTATGGTTTCAAATCATCCATGGAGTTCCCAGGTATTGTATAATGGTTTTAAATTGATTTTGTTTCTCTCGTGGCTATGATAATGCAGGTCCGTCTATAATTGCAGCAGGAACACAATCTGCAACATCCACACATTACAAATATAATTGTTATTGTCATTTTGTCCTGTAGCATCCCTTCGCAGGATTTTTTATGCTATTTTCAGCTTTGCATTTGTGCATCGTTGTAAGTTTTAGCCTATTTAACTCACGTTATAAGGGATGGTTGTTTATGTTTTTTTTCGGAAAGGATCATAAAGGGTGTTCGATCAAAATTTGGCCAAACAGTAATGTGTGTGAGTCGATCAAAGTTTTTATTAATAAGTCAAATTCTTTTTCTTTTTCTAGTTCAGTTCATACAGAATACAGGAGAAGTATTCAGCTAAGCTTCCTTTTTACCGAATGCGAAGTGCCGGGTCTTTCGTTTTACACCTGCCATAAGATTTTGTACAGTCTCCTTATCCACTTTATTCGCTGCAGAACGCCAGTTTGTCTTGAACTGTTTCTCGCTCAAAACAGCTTTTTGAGTCTTCTTAAGGTTCCGCTTGACGATGGCCCAATATTGTTAGATTGGGCGGAGCTCTGGCATGTTGGGAGGGTTCTTATCTTTGAGCACCACTTGAACGTTGTTGGCAACATACCACTCCATGGCCTTTATCCGTAATGGCAAGATGCCAAATCCGGCCAAAATAGAGCGGAACAATTGTGTCGCTTCAGGAAAGGCAGTAGACGTTTTTGTAGGCACTCGCTCAGATAAATTTCCTGGTTGACGGTTCCGGTCGCAATGTAAACGTTGCTCTTCAAGCCACAGCTACACATGGCCTGCCACACCAGATATTTCTTCGCGAATTTTGACAGTTTAATGCGCTTGAAAATATCTGCCACCTTTTCCCGCCCAGTTTCCGTATAAAATTCCTGTCCAGGAAGCTGTTTACAGTCTGCCTTGACGTAAGTTTCATCGTCCTGTACCACACAATCAAACTTCGTCAGCATCATCGTGTACAACTTTCGCGATCGTGCTTTGGCCGACGTGTTTTGTTTATCGTCGCGATTTGGAGTCACCACTTTCTTGTAAGTCGACAGTCCAGCTCGTTTTTAGCTCTATCCACGGTTGAAGGCGCCACTCCCAGCTTCTTTGCGACATCTCGGACGGAGAGGTTGGGGTTCCGCTCGAAACAGCGGGCAACTCTTTTTGTCGTCGCTGTGGCCTCCGGCTTTCGATTTCCCCCCGATTCAGCTTTCCTGGCTGTCGACAAACGTTCACCAAACACTTTTAATACGTTGGTAACAGTTGATTTAGCCACATTCAACAATTTCGCCAACTTGGCGTGAGAGTAGATTGGATTTTTGCCATGCACGTGCAAAATTTTGATGCGTTGCTTAACTGATAGTGTTAATCTCAAAATCAAAATAGAGGCATGATGCTACACGCACACATCTTAAAAATAAGGGGTGTGCAATTTTTTTTTAATGCACGATGAAAGAAAATGCGTCAAGTTTAAGTCGACCAACTTTTGATCGAAACACCCTTTACTTACCTTGTATGCAGCTGAAAACGAGGGCAAACTACGGACGGTTTTGTAACGTCAGTAACGCCAGCCCATGTAATCTTAATAGGGCTGTCACTTTTCCTTGCGGAATAATATTCCGTTCGATTATTCCACAAAGAAAACTGAAATTTCACCCATACTGGAGCAGTTGTCCAAATTACTTTGATAGAAATGGCAAAAACACCCTTCAGGTCTTTACTTGCCAGCTGCATACTAGGCTAATTTTTTATTCCCCCCCCTTTTTTCGCGTTTGGGGCGAGGGATTGTGTTTTCTTTTAGAAAAGCTTCGTTTGAAAAAACCCGAGGTAGAGTTCGAAAAAAAAAAACGTAAAATTTTTGTTCCCTGCCCTATGGTTTTATATGTTTTGTTCCGGGTGGGTTGTTTGCCCCGTGGGGGTGAAGGAAAACCCATGAAAAATTGTCAATTTTTGTCCATTTTTTAAAATGCAAACGTTATTAATGTTTACCCTCTTTAACCCTCCCTACCATCTACGCAAAGATGTCCGCGCTTGGTCCGAGTTTAGTCAATTGCGGAATCAGAGATAGAGATACAATTTAAAATAAAAAAATAAATAAAAATGTAGCAGTATACCTATTACATTTAGTAACTGATTCTAGGAAGAATAAGAATAAGATTGATATTTTTATTACTATTATTACTCTCCCTCCGCCATGCTCAGTACAAACACCTGTAACTTTGTCAACTTTTAGAATTTCTTGTAACAGTTTGAACAAAATATTCTTCGCAAACTTTCAGAAAACTTATAAAAATAAGTGAATTTATTAAGTAAAAAAATCCAATGCTTCCTTAAGATGAACTGTTGCCCTGTTGAAATTTGCTCACTATATGAAGAGGACTATTGATTTTTTGTATTTCCATCGACCAAACACAATGCATCCAAAATGTTGTTTATAAAATGTTCGTTCATTTTATGAAAAACTCTCGTGAGAAGAGTCTTTCATTCTTCGATTATTCGCAAAAAAAGAAATAATATGGATGATTGTTCGGAATAGGCAGATCTGTAGGAATCTATCAGGATAGGTCATGCACTGTACAAAGTGCACATATGGACGCAACGCCACTTAAAAAAGATATGAAAATCACAGATCAAAACTTTCCATTTGATTCCTCTACTGATTTGTTTGTCTCACAGACTGCAGAATTCTTCAGTGTATTGTTGAATGTTAGTACCTCCAGTATGGAATTAGATTTACTAGCAATTTCAACTGAAATCTGATATGTAAATCCTTGGTTATCCTTAACAGATACGAGTATTTTCCACCAATGTGCAAACTTTCATGTCTTGTTCTCGTACTTCAAATCCAAAAGTCATCGTTTTTATTCTTTTCTTAAGAAAAAATCACCACGCTATGAATTAAATAACATGCTTCGTCGCGTGACGGATTTTGGCTAATAACAAATTCTGGTCACACCCCCGATGGCACGGTGAGGCCAATGTGGTTGTTGGCACTTAAGGTGATTTAAATTCTGTATAGTCATGTGCTTCGGTGTATCGTGTGTGGCACAATTTTGCTTTTTACCTATCTCAAGTCACGTGTTCCGGAAACATCTCTAACCTGGTTGTCTGATTTGATCGGGTGATTTCCGCGAATCGTGTTCGCCTGCAAAAAACTAGATATCATAATAACGAGATGATTTTAACCTGAAACGTCCCAAATTTACTGACCTTTACACGCTTGGAAACAGTGTTAAAAATTACACCAGCAACCTTCTGTTCTATGCCGTCGAAATCACGAGCTGAAACAATGATCAAGAAATTAAATTAGCATCACCTTGTCAATTTGCCAATTGATTTCATTCACGCGGCTTATGACTCATAGATCTTTCGATTATAAGAGAAAAGAAGCGTCCGATAAGGACGTTACGCTGTTATGGGTGAGGAGGGGAGTCTGGAAACTGTGATCATTCATACAAGAGTTAATTGTTGTCCATACAAAAAAACGTTTCGATGGGGGGAAGGGGGGATAAAAATGGTGTTTTGTTTGACGTACTGAATGGACGTTCCCGAAGAGAGTTCACTCAAATGCTCGGATCCTTTATACTTTAGATGCACGGTTTGATAAAATAATAAACCTTTGTCAAACCTAGTTACGCTATGCTTATGACGGATATACAAAGTAGTATCGTATTGTATTTCTTGAATCTAGTTTTCAAAATTGTATGGTATGTGGTACTGGATTAAAGAGTTATATCGTTGCATTGGTCGCTTGAATTTGATGGTATTTCATGAAATTTTTTTCAATGACATGATCTTGATCATTGATCATTCATCACATGATCATTCTTTCACATACTGTTTTAATTCATTTACCATCTAGGTGGATGGGACAATTAGGCTCACGCCAATTAAAACTAAGCATTTTGATAGAAACACTTCAACTTTTGAAGAAATGAGGAGTTTTTCGATTTGTACATCTTAAATATTTGTTGAATTTGCTTGATAGATTTGAGACCATACAGTTACCAAAAAAATTCCAGCCAGCCTTTTGTACATGCACATTAATTCTGTGCAATCAGATAAAGTAAAAAAAAACTTAGAACAACGACTGCTAATTGTATGAAGCCTTGGAGCGATCGTATTGTTAGTTGTCAAGTGAAAGAGTGATGCTTGATCGCAGCAATCCAGCGAGTTGTGAAATACTTGTGAGAAGGAAAAATAAATAAATAAAATTAACGGCCATGGTTAATCCTGATTAAACTCATAATTGAACCTTCCAAGAAGTTTCACAGCTGATGTTGACGACGATAATTGCTCATCGATTATTTTTTCTATAGTATATAGGGGTCAATTATCGAAGTCGAGTTAGCTACTCGAGCAACCGAACTCGAACTGCTAACTGTAGTGTTGAAATTTTTCAGAATGTCATTGAAATATTACAGCATGCATAGTTCAGGACGTTCATCAATCAAAGCTGTCATTTTTGACAGTCAAAGAAAAATATTGATAGTTTTCACTCTTTTTTTGTGAATTACACTAATGTTTTTGCCATGCTGTTCCAAAGTTGCTATTTGAAGTTTTTTTTCGATGAAGTTATTATTTAATATGCGGACATGTGTCGGTATTTATTTCATGATTCAGAAGACGAGTAATTATCTAATTATCACCAACTAATTTATTATCAGCAATATTTCTCTAAGCATTTACCCTAGTAGCACACTTGTTGCAAATCAGTTAAAGTAACTGCTTTGCAACTGATTTGAGTCACATTCAAGTCGTTGCTACTTATTTTAACGGATGTGTGTAGCTTGGGTAAGATTCTAAGGTTGCTGTATGGATATGCAAAGATCGACTTCGCCTCAACGATTTTATCTCGAAGTTCTCTGACCTTCTGGTAAAGCATTCAAACTTTTTCCTAAGCTTCTAAAACTCTATATGGGAAATTTTTCAAAATCGAGGACTTCTAAAAAGCGAACCTCACTGTCCAATGAAAGCATTAATAACATTTGCTTCTTGAATTCGTATTTTCAGAGAACGAATTCAAATTGATAAGACCAGTTACTTGATTTGAACCATTGATTTTTTTATTGATGAATAAAACATATTCCTAGCCACAAAATTGCGTTTTAAAGCACATTGAAAAATTTCCCGGGATCCCGGGATTTCCCGAGACAAGCATCGAATTTTATCCCGAATCCCGGGACAAGCAAATTGGTCGGGAAATAGAACCTCTACAACGAATGCGACAAAAGTTCGTTATGGAGTAGTTTGTGACTTGAGCCAATTTTGTTAAATCATATATAGTAGCAATTCGCGGCAAGTCATATTATGTTGTGTATAGTTCATATTGAGGAGTACCCAAGCTACCATTCCGTGAAAAAACCTCATTTTTGTTTATATTGTTACTTACGACCTATTGAAAGTTTGCTCTAGAGTTGTGCAGCCAGCACCTTTGTATACATATAGTCAGCGATTCCACGGGAAAAGAATAGAGTTGAAAAAAAAATTGTCCGATTTTGCTCAAAATCGCTTGGTATATTATTCATCGAAAATAATTATACCCGTATTTTTGTTATTTTTTTATTAGGGTGACCATGTTCGATATAGGGTTACCAGAAAAATCGACATTTTTCGAAAAAAATTAATTTAAAAAAAATCATAACTTCTGAACCACTCGATCGATTTGCAATGTTCTTTTATAAATAGAAAGCTTATTACTTTTTGTTTTTATTGGTTAAAATAATTAATGCACTCAAATTTGCTAAAATGGTCAAAATATTTGTTTTTTATGATTTTTGAAATGTTGGACCACAACGACTGTTTGTTTTTATATTTTTTTATAAAAATTCAAACATTTTTACATAACAACTCAAAAAATTAAAAATGTTCATCAAGCCGTTTTTGAGTTACATCTTTTAGAAAATTTCAATTTTTTTGCACATTACACACATGGAATGAGCATCATTTTCCATCACTTCAAAATAACTGCGGGAATCATTTCATTGAAGTTATCAAACTTATTCCTAATAAATTCATGATAACCATGTTTACAAATCTAGTTTTATTTGTGAAGTAATGTACCCATCAAAAGTAGGGGAGGCTGGTCTAATTCTGATTCCATTAAATGTAAGAATAATAAATCAGCCTCAAATTGTTTAAAAGCAGAGACCAACATTGCTAGGGTCTACTCAGCCATGGTTTACGCTATAACTGGAACCACAATGGTCCGTTAGCGTCCAAATTCAGCATGAGTGCTCATAAGGATTGCAGAGGCACTCATGCCGAATTTGAGTTGTAGCGTAAACCACGACTGAGTAAACTCAACTCATATTTTGAATTATTCCACATTAGGGTCATTTTGAGTGAACCGAACTGAAACTAGAATACAAATTTTTTTAGCGTGTAGAACATTTTTTCTCAAATTTAGTCAAGTTAAAAAATCAGTTTTGAAGTCCAAAAAATACAATTTCTCCGACCAATGCAATCTACGTTGAAATTCTTTGTGTAATGAAAGCTTTCCATTGGTATTATTAAAATTTTGGCAACCAGCGCTGTCTGAGAGAATCTTGGGAATTGGCCACAGGGTCGGGATTGGACCAGGCTCCGCTATTTTGAGGAATTGGAGCTCAAATCTCAAAGCTTTAGACTACAAGCAAGGGTTTTCTCAGATTACCTTCAAATAAATCTCAGCATTTAATTTGATTATTTAATTATTTTTATTTTTCATAATTCATCAAAAAAAAATATTACATAGCAAAATTCTTACAATTTAACGCACTTTTCTTCATCTGAAAACGAAAACCGTTTCACGATAATGTTATTTTCATTTTGTGGCTTAAGGTAATGAAACGATTGTGTCCCAGAGATTTGTTTTACACGAGTATAACGGTTCTTTATGTTCTTTTCCATTGCATTGTAATCTTTTTCCGAGAAAAAAGTTCGTATGCAGTTGTAATATGATGGCCTTGTTAACTTGCTTTTGAAGCGTTTCGCTTTAGAACACCTCCTAAAGGCCCTTTTCCATGTCAAGTGGCAAAAAAGTTCCACTCTGCATTAAGACCGAAGTCCTTGTACATGTGGCACAAATTGAAAGCAGTCATCTTATTTTTGTATTGACTGCCTGATCCATCAGAAAAAAATGGATATTTTTCAGGTAAGGTAGGTTTAATCAGGTTTAATGAAATTCAAAAAAAATGTTATAAACAGCCGAACGGCAACATGGTTCTTTTCTTCTTCAGCATTTCAAGCTTATTGCTTTCACATTTAGCTTATTGCTTGCTCTCAACTTAGTGTTTTAAATGCCCTTCCACAGTTATTAATTGAGAGCTTTCGATGCCAGGTACCATTTTTGCATGAGTATGATTGTGTGGCAAGTACAATCATACGCTATGCCCAGGGAGTCGAGAAATTTTCCTTTGCGAGAAAATCCTAGACCAGACCGGGATTCGAACCCAGCCACCTCCAGCATGGTGTTGCTTTGTAGCTGCGCCTTTACCGACTGAGCTAAGGAAGGACCCAACGTGGCAACATGGTTATGTTTAGTAAATTCTGCGATTGCTATGAAGCTTGTAAACTTTAAATTTTGTGCTTCATCCTTATAATATATGGCAAAAGGATGGATTGTACATTGAGCGTTCTCCCTATGAAAACCTTGTATAGCGTCCTGAATAACAAAAGAGTAATTTTCAGAGAAGTCAGCAATTATAATGCAGTCAGTTGGTTCCAAATTAATTTTAAGTTGTTTTAAGTAGTTACCTTGTTGGTCTGCAATAAAATTATGCGGAGATAATTCGCTTAATTTTTCTAAAAATGTCTCCACAAACTCTTCTGCATCCATTTGCATTGAATTTAGATGACAACGAGCTGTTTGCTTCCATTGTTTAAATTCTAAGGAATCGATATTTTCAAGAAAATTCATCAGGTCATTCTCCAGTGTCTGCGTACCCGGGCAATGATCACACATAAAACCTGTTTCAATCTGTAATTCCTTTGCACGTTGAGCAGTTCGTTGCGAAACACCGAATTCTTGCATCATTTTGTATGCAGTCCAGGATTTGGGGAGGGAAGTTAGAATCGATCGTTTCTGTCAGATGTTTCATCAAATTTTGCCTTCATCCGTTGAAGAATTTCCTGACCGTCTCCGGGTTTCTGGGCAGCAGCGCTACCAATTGATTCAGCACTCGTTGATTCCAAAGAAATGTAGCATTATCATATCTGTAAAGAATCATTTTCTAGCATGTTTTTGAAAGATCATAAAATATTGATCTTGACAGTTTACAACTGTCCATTTCCAAGCAGACTTTCCCATACATTTTCAAGTAATTCTTTTCACTTGCAGGACTGATGCGCCTGCATTCTTTCAAGTGCATTCCTCTCATGTTCCCACGTACAATTCTGGAACATGTCATTCACACTTAAATGACTTCGATTAACCTCACAAGTTGTGCAACACACTTGTTCCCATACCGTGCTCATGCTGAGTACGCGCATCACATTTCATACCCATAAAATATGTACGAATCCCTTTTTCCACTCGAAGCGCTGACCTAACTCAACAGCGCACAGTTAGAACAATCATTTGTGTACGTTTACTTAGTTGTATGGTAAACGCCCCTTTTTCAATTATCTTCCCTCTCGTTGGATTGGCCATCGTTGCTGTCGTATGCATCGATTAGCTATAGATATGCATGTTGTTTCAACCTTCTCCTGCAGTACTAGATTAAGCAGTAGGTTAGCTCTAACTTAACTGAAAAATAAAAGACATTGGATAATCAACAATCATCCAGTGAAGTTAATAATGTCCGAAGCCCAAATGGCGACCGTTGACAAGCGGACTAAAAAAAAAACTGAGTGATCCTTCGAATTAAAGTGACTCGCGACACTTAGAAAATTTCACCTATCCGCGATATTTCTTTTTTTGTGAATGTGCAATGGGTAATAACAAATCCAAATCCCCTCAAAACTCTGGTGATCCTCAGGTGCAAATCCTGAATCAGTTAGAATTGCACGAGGAATATCATGTGCAGAATGAAATTAAACTCAATATCATCTTAAAGGGTGTCCACGATGAAATTGCCACACACAAAATTGATTCGCAAAATTCGAGTTTTCATCCGATTGCCATCAAATTTTCAGGGATTGAGAAATAACTATTAAACTTCATTTTACCATTTTACTCGTATTTTATTTACAGTCCATACGCAAATGCCCGCACCTTGGCCTTAACCCCGGCCATAAGATTCTGCACAACCTGTGAATCAACCGTTTTTTGCATGTAAACCCATACTTTCTTCAGTTCCTCGACTGTCTTCACTACCTTAGGTCGTTTAAGAAGGTGCTGCTTCATAATCGCCCAGTACTTCTCGATGGGGCGGAGCTCCGGAGTGTTGGGAGGGTTGAACATTTTCGGCACGAAATTGACCTTATTGTCCGCATACCACTTCAGCACGTCCTTGGAGTAGTGGCATGAGGCCAAATCCGGCCAGAAGATTGTTGGGACGTTGTGGGCCTTCAGGAGAGGAAGCAGCCGCTTCTGGAGGCACTCTTTTATGTACACCTGTCCGTTCATCGTGTCCTGGGTCACGAAAGGTGCACTCCGCTTCCCGCACGTGCAGATGGCTTGCCAAACCAGGAATTTATTCGCAAATTTGGACATCTTCTGAGTGCGGACATGCTCCGGAACGCTGAACTTATCCTTGGCCGTGAAAAACAGGTTGCCGGGGATCTGTTTGAAGTCGGCCTTCACATATGTTTCGTCGTCCATGATGCAGCATTCAACTTTCGTCAGCATATTGAGGTACAACTTCCTGGCACGGGTTTTGGCGGACTTGTTCTGCTTCTCGTCGCGATTAGGGGCCTTTTGTACCTTGAACGTTCGAAGCCTTAGTTTTGGCCTTCTGGACAAAACTTCGGCTTAGGTGCAGCTTCTTAGCCACATCCCGAACGGAGGCGTTCGGATTTCGGTTGAAGGCCCCAACTACGCGGTTGTGATTTTTGGTGTTGTACGGAATACTTTTTCCTTCACTTCTGGGCTTCCGATCGGTGGTCAACCGTTCCTCGAACCGCTTAATCACTCGCGACACCGTGGAATTCGCGATTCCCAACGTTTTAGCAATGGAACGATGCGAGAGATCCTTGTTCTTGTGATGAATGCGCAAGATTTTATCACGCACGAGCTGTTCTTTCGACTCCATTTCCGCGAGTTTTGATCACAGGACTTTAAAACTTGCAGGATGTAAATAATGCACTATGAACTAAATCCACCCAAATTTTCATTAAATTCTACCCAACGGTTAAAAAGTTAGAGCAATTTCATAGTGTGGCAATTTCATCGTGGACACCCTTTAGCATTAGTGACTGTACAAATAGTCATAACTGTGTATAAGCTATATAAAGAGCACGCAAGAAAACAAGCGATCAAGGCGGTAAAGTCAATTGCCGACCTAACGAATGCTTAAGTCGTGCAAAAGTGCCCATACAGTTAACAGTGATCATACATTTGAATGAAGCAGCAAGGCAAGAATTGCCGAAAATAGATGAAAACATTGATGGTGTTCAAGAAGATGGTGAATTTATATAAAAAAAGTGATCTGTTACCAGCCCCACATCAGTGCATCATTATCGGAAGAAGTTTAAATTGTGGAACATGAAACAGCTGGAAGATTTGAACTAATGACAGTAACAATATAACACTCTGGTGAATATCAATAGTGTTTTGGTGTGCAGCGAATCGTGCTACCAGCGATAATCGTTTGGAAATTTGAATCTACTGTTAGCAGCGGTGACTCTGAAGATCATGGATGGTGTGTTGGAGTGTAGATTATTCGTTTGCAGTTGGTAGAAAGATGATGCCTGCTCGCCGCCGTTGAGGTTTGTAGTCGCAGACAAGTTCGACTATGTGAGGTCAGTACGTCTATTCCTGTTTGTGTGCCTATTTTCTAGAAAAAAAAATTGTTATTATGGAAAACTTGTTCAATACATCACGGAAATAACTTTTTTTTTTTTTTTTTTTAAATTTTTTCCTTTTTTTTTTTTTTTCAATTATAATATATTTTTCCAACAAAATTTTTTTATATAAAAATAAAAAAAAAAAACAAAAAAAACATACAAAAAAAAAAAAAAAAAAAAAAAAAAAAATATAAAAAAAAAAAAAAAAAAAAACAACCCCCCCCCAAAAAAAAACCCCTCGAGAGAAAAAAAAAAAAGTTTAAAAAAAATTTATGCAAACTAACAAATAAAATTAACCAAAAATTTTTTTAAAAAAATTTTTAAAAAGAATTCAAAAAGGTGGTAGGGTAACGGGATGTAATGTCAGCCTAGCTCCTTGATTCGGCCTATGTATCAAAAATGTCATTAATTCACCGATAATCAACAAAATTATATTCCTATCAGGATGACCGATTTATTTCAAAGCAATTGAGACATAATTGATCAGTTAATAGTTGTTAACTTCCGCGTAATTTTCGATTTCCTCAACTTTTTAGACAATATGACTTTACTGGTTAAGCTGAACAGATTATCTACACGATCTTCGAATGATCTTAATTTGCAGAAATTGAACCTATAAACCGAATAATACAACCAAGATGTACAGAAAATAGTCACACGTTATAAACTAACAGGTCACATAGGTAAAATAACGATGATTTAACAAGAAAACCATAGACCCAATGTTAGGAACATATTTTTTTCCACGTTCCCAATTATGGCTTGTTATATGGAAAGCGTAGTAAAAATGTTGTTATTGGTAAAATTTACAATAAAAATGTCTGAGTTTTGGTTGAAAGTTTTCCATATGGGTCATCTTAACACAAACTAAAGGAACAAAATCTGTGTAGAGTGAATTATAATGTTTTGATTATAAAATGGTCGCTAAATCATATGCGAAAATCACTAAAGTGTTTCTTAGCAGTTTTAGTAAAGTTTGATTTATGAAATTGTTTGTTGGGTAGAGCGAATACAGCTGGAAACGCATTGAATCAGAAAATCAGAAAAAAAATTCGTACGAAGACAACATTTAATAACAAATCTGTCGAATGGGACGAACTTGCATCCATGAATAGACCCAATTTGGCGCTTATAGACCGACATTACATCCATATCCCTTGAAAGTTTCTGACTTTATAAAATGAGTTGTGTAACTTTTCGTGATACATACTACCAAATGGCATATTGAACATATCTAAGCAAGTGTATAACTAGTTAAATATCGCTTCCAGCTCAAACACTTTATGAGTTATAGTAAAAAATGTAATTGATTGTTGCGTATTAGGCTAAGTCAAGGGACACATACCCTATAAAAAAAAAAAAAAAAATTCTAAACAAAAAAAAAAAAAAAAAAAAACCAAAAAACCATTTGTTATAACCCCCAACAAGAATGCCCCACCCCGAAAAAAATCCCCCCTCCATGAAAAAAAACAAACGGCTTTAATACCCCCGTATAATGGCAGTTCTTCAAATTTAGAATCATTCATAGATTCAGTAATTTTTTTAAAAGACCTCACTAAAGATAATCACATGGCTACGGCCGTAAAATTTGTTAAAACCAGACTGTCAGGAAAAGCTCGTAGTGGTTTGCCAGATACCATAGTAACGATCGATGCTTTAATCGATCATATTAAATTAAAATGTCAGGATACAGCAACTCCTGATTCAATAGTTGCTCAGTTAAATATATTGAAACAACGGGGACCAATAACAAGTTTTTGCGAAGAGATCGAACATCTGTGCGGCAAACTAGAAAATGTCTACGTATCGCAAAAAGTGCCGGCGGATGTAGCGAAAACGATGACTACAAAAGCAGGTGTTAATGCCCTAATTAAAGGTATTAACGCCAGCGAAATCAAATTGATACTTAAAGCAGGAAATTTTACTAGCATAAAAGATGCTCTGCAGAAAGCGCAAGAGTGTACCAGTGATACTTCTACATCACAAGTATGGCAAATGTGGATCAGCCTTCTGGTCCACCACAGGCTCAGAACCGTGAAATTTCAAACAGAGCCGCTAATCAACAGCAACAAAACCAACAACAGAATCAACGAAATTTTTTAGATCAGTGTTAACTATAAATCTTTCTGCTTCCAATTTTATTAAAATTGGAGTGGAAATGGCAAATTCAGTCTGCACTTTGCTTGTAGATTCAGGTGCGGATATTTCTATATTTAAATCTGACAAAATTTTGACAAATCACAAAATAAATTACGATGCTAAAACAACGCTTTCGGGCATTACAGATGGAGAAATTGAGACACTGGCTGTAACTGAAACAGTGTTGAATTTTGGAAACGGTGTAAGAGTTAACCATTCTTTTCATGTAGTTAATGAGAATTTTCCAATTTTAACTGATGGCATTTTGGGAAGAGATTTTCTATCTTTGTTCAGATGCAATATTGATTATGAATCCTGGTTATTGAATTTCAATATTAATAACATAACTGTATCTGTTCCAATTCAAGACACAGTTAATGAAAATTACATAATTCCACGAAGATGTGAAGTGATACGTAAGATTAAAAATTTAAACATCACAGAGGACATGGTTATATTTTCTCAGGAAGTTAAACCTGGTATTTTCTGTGGTAATGCAATAATTTCACATACTTGTCAGTATATTAAATTTATGAATACTACTCTACAACCAATTAATGTTTCAAATGTTGACTTAAAGCTTATGATGGAACCATTGACTCATTACCAAATGTATAATTTACGGAAATCTAATAAAGCCGATGCCACACAAATAAGAAATAACGAAATTTTGAAGGAAATTGACTGGACAAACGTTCCTGATTTTGCAAAAGATGATTTGAAGAAATTAATTACAAACTATTCGGATATTTTTTGATTAACTGATGAACCGGTAACAGTAAACAATTTTTACGAACAGACCATAAATTTGAGTGATCCAGTTCCAACTTATATACCAAATTATAAAACCATTCATTCTCAAAGCAATGAAATACAATCCCAAGTTAATAAAATGCTGAAGGATAACATTATTGAGCCTTCGGTATCGTCATATGATAGTCCTATACTTTTGGTTCCGAAGAAATCAACAGATGGTAAGAAAAAATGGCGTCTTGTCATAGACTTTAGACAGCTCAACAAGAAGATTTTAAGTGACAAATTTCCTTTACCAAGGATAGATTCCATATTGGATCAGCTTGGTAGAGCAAAGTATTTTTCAACTTTAGATTTAATGTCGGGATTTCACCAAATCCCATTAGATGAGAATTCGAGAAAATTTACAGCTTTCTCAACCCAATCAGGTCACTACCAATTTACAAGATTACCGTTTGGATTAAACATTAGTCCAAACAGTTTTCAAAGAATGATGACAATTGCAATGTCTGGTTTGACACCAGAACTCGCTTTTGTTTACATCGATGATATTATTGTCGTAGATTGCTCGTTGCAGCACCAGTTACTTATCTAGGACACAGAATAACTGACAAAGGTATTCTGCCTGACAGTAGTAAATATGATGTAATAAAGAACTACCCAACAACACGACGAAAAGAAGTTATACTTTCCCCCCTACCCCCCACTTTCCCCATCCCCCCCTACCATTAAAAAAAAAAAAAATTTAAAGAAAAAAAGTTTCAACCCCCCAACCATTTTTTGTCCCAAAATTACTACAGTCCCCGATTTTAAGCAAACATTTATATTGACTACCGACGCATCTGATGTAGGATGTGGTGCGGTATTATCGCAGAATATTGATGGCAACGATTTACCTATAGACTGATTCCACGCCAAATCGGTCGGTCACCAAACTCAACTATCTTCGATTTTGATGAAACTTGGTACACGTCTTCGGTATGTTGAAAAAAAAAAAATCCACTGGTGTTAAGATTATTTGGATTCAAGAGTAACTTTTGAGATGGGTGTATGTTTTTTTTCCAACATTTTACTTGAAAAATCGTAGTTCAAAAACCATTACATTTAGAGAAAAACTTTATATGGGGGAGTTGTAGAGAACTAAAAAGGCTTTGTAAAAAAAATGTACACTGAAAAAAAAATTTTTTTCATAAAGAAAAATCGAAAATAAATACTAAAAATCAAATATAAAAAAAAACATATTTTTAATATTTTTCAAATTTGTTTTGTGGAAATTTGAGAAAAAAAGACACGTTTTGAAAAAAACTCTAGGATGGACGCTCTTATAATAAAAAAGTTTTCCGAAGAGCGAACTTTGGTGCATATTTCAAATTTTGGTTATTCATTATTATAAATGAAAATTAATTATACAATATGATTTTGGAGATCATTAAAAACAATAATGATAATAATGATAAATCACCTGAACGCAACCGTTTTCGAGATTTTTCGGATTTTATTTCAATAGAATGAAAAAACATAAGAAAATTTGCTCTTTTCTTAAGTTAATCGAGATTTCCACCAGAAATGATAAATTTTCCAAGATCTTCATATTATAACGTTCACATTACTCTAATGTCCTCTTTTCTTTTGATATCAGGATGATAAGAAGACTCATTTGAAAAGAACAAGATAAATAGCACTATTGTTTTAATATTGCAATCAATATATTTATAATTGTTTTATGGCTGTATCGGTCGGGCCGCTCAGAGAATGAAGGGAGCGAATTTGCTAAAGCGATGAAAGTAACAGCGAGATAGATGTCGCAGGGGCGACAAGTGTGAAATGGACAGATGATGAAATTATGCGGAGGGTCATATAGAAGAAGCATATAAATCGAACTGCTGACTATTTTGCCAAGCTCCAACGATGTTAGAGGTCGGGTGTAGTGTGTGAAAACTACACTCCGAACAGTTCGGTGATGTAGCGATGAAAGTAACACATATTGTTTAAGGTAGGTAGACAAATAGCAGCTATAACGTATGTCAGGTATATCTTCTCATAAAAAAACAGCTAATGTACGCTGCCTGTAAACTACCAGAGATGTTTTATACCTGCATTTCCAAAGGTACCACAGCCAATATATATGCTCATACATAGTCGCATTCATCAGTAAAATCTATCTGAGTGAACTGAAAATGGAGTTTAACATGAAGAAGTGTTGTATGCCGTTTCCCACTAAACGGTGCTCAAAAAACCTTCGTAAATTAACCGAACAAAATGTCAAAAAACTCAAGTTTATGGGCAAAACACATTTGGACACTTCTTTGATGATTTGTGATAATTGTCGTTTGCATTTAAATAGAACGGAACAATCCCATGCTGCAATTTCGGAGCCTAGTGAGAAACCATCAATTACTAACATTATGGATCCACAACCATCTACATCACGGCAAGTAGACTTGTATGGTCTCGAGGAAACGCCATCGGCAATATCATTAATGTCAGTGCCATCTGATAGCAGTGTGCAAGATTATTCAAGGCGCCATAATATTGAGCTATTTAACAAGGGCGTAGCTGGAATCAACGTTTCGCCAATATCGGCTAAAAAGTTCCTGAACGTAAATTATGCCCGCAAAAAGTTCAAAGATGTTTCAAACGGCATTCGGACACACATATTTGGGGATCAAGCGGAGGAGGATGACCTGGAACAATTGAAAGTGAAAGCAGCCGAATATGACGAAATAATCGCGCAGCTAAAGGACCGGTATGCTGATCCAGAAACTTCGAGGGACGATCAAGTAAGGATACTTTCGGTTTTACCACAATCTTGGACAAATCAAAGAGTAATGGCAGAATTTGGAATAACAAACAAGTACATCGTATCACAAGCTAAATTCCTTGCAAAGCACGAAGGTGTTTTAGCTGCCCCTAACGAAAAGCTGGGACACGGTCTGAACCCGGAAATAAAAAACCAAATTTTGCAATTTTACGACAGTGATGAGATTACACGAGCAACCCCTGGTATGAACGACTACGTTTCAGTGAGGAGTGAAGGTAAGAGGGTTCATATTCAAAAGCGCCTTTTAGTTTGTTCATTAAGAGAAGCTTTCATTAAATTTCAAGAGATGCATCAAAATGCTGTTGGGTTTAGCTCTTTTGCAGCACTAAGACCAAAGCATTGCAAATTACTTGGCAGCACAGGTTCTCATAACATTTGTGTTTGCACCATTCATGAGAACATTAACTTGATGCTTCATGGTCTTAGAAAATATTCATTCGAGAATGATTATAAATTGTGTTTTGAAGAAATATTATGTAGCTCATCAACTAGAACTAAAAAATGTTACCTCCGTGAATGCGAACGATGTCCAGGCTTTTCAGATTTTGAGAGTAGTTTAACAGACAAATTAGAAAAACGTGGTTTAGTTGAAATATCTTTTGAGCAATGGATTTCAACTGATAGATGTAGTTTAGAGACACTTGTTAAACCAATTGATGAATTTATTGCTTATTTTTGTGAAAAGTTGGAACAATTAGTATCCCACGATTTTGTCAAATCTCAGCAGTCTAGTTTCTTGAGAGATTATAAAAGTTGTCTTAAAGACGGCGCAGTAATAATAATTTGTGATTTTTCTGAAAATTATTCATTTGTTTTTCAAGATGCTGTTCAAAGTAGTTATTGGAGTAATGAGCAAGCCACTATTCACCCTTTTGTCATTTATTACACGGAATCTGGAATACTTAAAAATATCAGTTTCATTGTTATCTCAGAAGTGTTGAAACATGATACGATTGCGGTGCAGGTGTTTATTTCAAAACTAATAAGCTTTTTGCAAACAAAAATTAAAGTAAAGAAAGCTACGTTTATGTCTGACGGGGCAGCATCCCAATATAAAAATAGGAAGAACTTTGCAAGCCTTTGTAAGTTTAAAAAGAAATACAATATTGATGCTGAATGGCATTTTTTCGCAACATCCCACGGTAAGGGACCTTGCGATGCAATTGGTGGTACATTAAAACGAATGGCAAGATATGCAAGCCTTGCTGTACAACATGAACACCCTATAAAAAGTGCATTAGAGTTATTCGAATGGGCGAACCAAAAAAGTGATGATTGTTTAACAAAAATGTCGTTTTGTTATGTATCACATGAAGAGTATGAACAGGGGGTAGCAGAATGGAATGAAATTTACCGACAGACTAAAACGATTGCAGGTACACAAAAGTACCACTCATTCGTTCCAATATCAGAAAACGAAGTTTTTGTAAAACTGTTTTCGAATGACGAAGAAGGCAGGATTCATAATATATATAAAAGCAATCAATAGTTTATATAATGTTTATGTAATATTATCAATGACCGAGACTAATAAATGGTATATATAAATATAAATCCAACCATAATTCATTATTTTTGTCTTATAACTTTAAGTGAAGCTTTTTCAATCGACGAGCTGTTAAGAGTAAGTAAGAGGCACATACATGTGTTTTAAAAAGGCTAAAAACACAAGAGAAACAATCGTTAGCTATTGTTGTTTTAATATCACGAGTAATTTATGAAAAGGGCGTATTTTTTGAGGTTTTGAAATTTTATTGAAAGAAAATCAGAAATATCTTGAAAACGGTTGCGTTTACGTGGTTTATCATTATTATCATTATTGTTTGTAATGATCTTCAAAACCATATTTTAACATCAAAATTTATTTATAAGAATGAATAACCAAAATTTGAAATATACACCAAAGTTCGCTATTTGAAAAACTTTTTTATTATAAGAGCGTTCATCCTAGAGTTTTTTTTAAAACGTGTCTTTTTTCCTCAAATTTCCATACAACAAATTAAAAAAATATTAAAAATATGTTTTTTTAGATATTTTATTTTTAGTAATTATTTTTGATTTTTCTTGATGAAAAAAAAAATTTTTTTTTCTGTGTATATTTTTTTAAGAAAGGTTTTTTAGTTCCCTACAATTCCCTTATATAAAGTTTTTCTCTAAATGTAATGGTTTTTGAACTACGATTTTTCAAGTAAAATGTTGGAAAAAACACATACGCCCATCTCAAAAGTTACTCTTGAACCCAAATTATCTTAACACCAGTGGAATTTTTTTTTCCAACGTACCGAACTCATGTGCCAAGTTTCATCCAAATCAATGATGATCGGGTATGATTTTTGGGATTTCCGGCACATTCTGGATGGAATCCCTCTTTGCCGATTTAAAAAAATAAAATCATCAATAACAACACCAGACTATTCCGAACTGAATTATTTTCAGCTTTTGCGATTTGTAAATTCTGGATTTTATGAGCATGAGCATGAGCATGATTGACCGCCCGAGGTTGCTACTCCGTTGTTGCCAGATCAGCTGTTATTACACAGAGAACCAACAGATGATGCTTGGGACTAACATACATCTTCAATGTGTAAAAACTGGTGATCTCAATCTAAGGCAATACCGGCGCCGGCCTCGCCCGAATGCAGGTGAAGTAGGGAATGGGTAGGAATATGTTGACGTAATACTCTCTTTATTGAAAGCCGCGGAATGCACTGCAGTTCCACGAGAAATCACTGGGATTTTGGAGAGCAGGATTGGGTGGCAGCAGGGTTCGTTTTGGTAAACGATAAGTGTAATTGGTACCGATGTAATCAAGTGTAATTAGTACCGATTTCCGATTTGAACCGATTTAAACCAACAGTAAGGATGCTATTGGGGCCACTCACAAAATGTGATAGTGGTTTTTCATTTTGGTTTCAAACAAGGTGATGTTTCATAATGCTGAAAAGCCGATTTGGACCGATTTAAACCAACAGTAAGGATGCTATTGGGGCCACTCACAGAGTGTGATAGTGGTATTTCATTAGGAAAACAAGGTAATTAATCTCAACGCTTGAGTACCAACTTGGACCGATCTACACCAACAGCCCGGATGCCGCTGGAGTCCCTTACAAAATGGGACAGTGGTTTATTTGTGATAGGGTGGCCCGACGAGTATGGCGAACGAATAATTTGAATCACAATTAATTATGTAACTCACCACCGACCGATCTTACCCGGCGAACCATGACTTCTGATGCTCACTTGATCACTCGCGCAACAATAGGCAACCGAAACAATAGACAAAACGCTACGCCCGATAACAAAATATTACGGAACAAAGTATCGACACAACCGATTCAACCGATTCAACCGGTCGTCGACTCAAATCTATTAAAAATAAATTGTATTAATATATATACAATGGGTAACAATTACCTGTCTTGCACCACGTTCTTGAAAGCACTTACTACCTCAAGAGTCGCCTGTACCCAACTCCGCATGTGCCCGTTTTTGAGAAATAGAGAAATACCACACCCGGTCCTCAAAACTGGGAGAAAAAAACCCATTTCAGGCGAAAAAAGCCATCGGGTTCGAACAACACTGAGAGACTCTCCCCGCGGGCCTCTCGTACCATCAACCGCTTGTCTATCAAACGATTTGCTGATGTTTTTGACATATTGGATCCTTAATTACACCTTATATTATTGTTCTGTGCGTTGAAAATACTTGAACATGTTTTTACTCAGCCGTAGGAACACAAAGAGAAAGTCGATGAAGAGAGCCTCCCAATGCCACTCAGGACCCAATGCGTTGTTCAACTTGGATTTGTTGCCACATTAATCCGATCCGGCATGGGCTCGAAAACGATGCAATCCGCCATGAACGATGCACTTTCCCTCCCATGACCCGATCATTGGGAGGAAACCGATCTTCAGCGACGTGCACACACCTGCACCGCACTCCTCGTCCGGCAGCGCATGAATCAACGGTGCGGGAACCTTTGCTTGTACTTATAACTGACTATTTCGTTTCCGCTCAAAAATAGACCCGTACCTTACACATCACGGTGCAAAGAGAACACTTCTTCATGCTTATAAAGCCAGCTGGAAACATGAGATTTCTGCTAGGTTTCTTTCACATATTTGGCTGGCGTGGAGAGTCTCCCGGCTAAGAAACACCCGTCATCACCAATGTCACCAAGCAGCTTAACCGAAAAGGAGACAAATTTTTTGAGAAAAGGAAAACAAAAAATGTTCTCCCAATTTTTTAGATAAAACAAGGATTGAGCGTAAAGCTATACTACTGGCTCATCAAAGCTTATTGCAAAAAGGAATATATCTCGAGAACTTTTCCAAACAGACGCACCTGATCCTGCAAACAAAGAGGGGTAGTAAGATTCGAACGCAAATCTCTCAAGATCTTCTGCACCCTCACGAAGAAATAGCATCACCATCATGTTAGGGAAATGTTATTCCTGGTGTAGGTGGCCCTAGTTTACATGAAAGTGCTAAGGGTTTCAAGAATCCAACGATTGAGTCCACCGTCCCCTCCTTGTCCACAAAAGCAGACACGTCCGGCCCAAAAATTACTCGAGATTTTAAATAAATATCCCTGTGAAACATCAGGAAAAAAACATAAATGCGTATTCATGGCAACGATGGAAAAATAATGAAGTAATGGGCAAGAATATTTAATATAGTAATCAAACACTTGAAGAGAACGTTTACTTATCTTGATGACGTTTCGTTGGTCCTCATCCTGTTCCAGAATTGTTTGGAAATCCGACCGTACAAAGTCTACCAGCATCATGATT
>JAHHFK020001670.1:0-89286 GCA_024533555.2 Aedes koreicus | reverse complement strand
TCAATAATAATATTTGCAAGCCGTAAATCTCGCTTTCTTTCCAACAGACTAGATATTTTTCCTATACTGCTCATGTTTCAGCAAACCATAGTTGCTTTTGTCATGACATTCGCAGCTGGCAACAAGTCGAATTTGCGGCGAGTTGTTCGGAAATCGTTTTCTTAGTTTGGGCCTTAGTTTGCCTGTTGAGTACTTTTGGTAATTGGTAAACGCTAGGTAAAACGAAAGCTGGATAGCTTATTTTGAGCGTGTGCATTTAGTAGTTGCCACTCTTCTCACTTATGGCGCCACAAGCTCAAAAAAAGGGTCGCCTGAAAAAAAAAATGTGAAGTGACTTATATTGTTAATATAGTATATTTGCTGCTATAGAACAGTTTTTGATCATTCGCAGTTCACATGGAACGATAGCCGAATATAAAAGTGGATGCCGACAATTGCTACACTCACTTGAGAATTTTGGCGCTTTATTAAAACACTGAAGCCTTGTTGAATAATTATGTGGATGGTAATAGATACAGGATCACATAGCAAATGTCAAACTAACAAGAACTTCAGGTATGTGCACGAAGCTGTGAAAAAAAGGTTGAACTCTACTTAGCTTGCCTAAAACTGGTAAATACTAAAACCAAATCCCCCTTTCAATGTATGACGTTGGTCCGTGTTGTTCTGGGAATTTCGGTCCTAAAATTACCTGAAAGTGGAGAAGAAAAAACAAAACATATTGTTAGGATATTATCAGTAGACAAATAACACTGATATGAGTGAGAATGTTCCATAATATAAATTATAGTACGTGTAGTCATTTTTATTACTAATACCCATAAAAAATGCAAAATCTACAAAAAATATCTGCATTTACACAGAAGAGTATTGAAATATGCAAATCAACCTTATTTTGATCCGTAGAGCAAGAAATTAGAGGTTCTAGCATCCAACAACACTTAAAGCTACATAATGCTTAATGTTCACGAGTTTTTCATCCTTTGTGTAACTTTCAGCGTAAGTTGCTATAAACAAAGACATTGCTAAAAAGTTAGCTGGTTTGCACGATTTTTTTCAAACGTTTTGGCCATGAAGAGGTTTGCTGTACCACGTCAAGTTGTTTAGGGGTTATCGTTCACAGCTAAAGATTTTCGCTCCATTCATATCCCGACCTTTGTTAGGAGAAGTAAACAGCATTTTATACTACACTTCTCTTCAAATTGAGCTATAGACGAAAAAACCTTGGTTCAGATTCATGTTTCCATTCAAGCATTCAAATACCCCGCCCGGAGAAAAATCGCTAGTATCTACATGAAGAAAAGATAAGACCAAGAAGAGGGAAAAAATCCAATCTGTTTCAATGGAGCCCCTCTGAAAAAAAGGAAAGCGATATGCCACATCTCAAATCTCGAATCCGGTGAAGCACTGCGCGGATTAGAAAATCACACAATTCAAACAGATCTCCATACCCAGTACCCCCCTCCCACCCCTAGATCGTGACCACGAAGAGAAGGAGATTCACAAAACGAACCGAAAGCACGAAATGTCAGACAGTTTGGAGTGGAATCTTTCATTTGCGCTCTTAAATAACAATCACATCTTTTTTTCTGTGTGTTTGTGTGTTCTTTTGCCTCAAGTCACGAACTTTTGAAGTCGGTGATTGAAATCAATTCCGTTCTTTTTGTTCCCCCTTCAACTTCAGCACAAGTTGCACAACAGTCAATGATCACACCGTTAGAAGAGGGAGTAGAAAATCCAAAATCAAAGCTCGCAAAATCGATTCAACCTCATTTGATTTATCTCCTGCGCCCGAACAATGCCGAGGTGATTTAACAATTGAATGAGCTCAATCTGGCGTCTAGTCTCCTAGGAGCACCGGGAAGTAAATCCGATTGATTCGAAACAAGACAGAAAGACACAAACAGAGGGAAATCACCCCGTTAGCAGTCAATTCGTTTCCTTCTTCATCTTGTTGCTCGATTGCTTCGGTAGGTATCATGAGAATTCCGAACTTTTTCCTGTTTCAACTTCGTCAATTCTCACCCCGTCCCCGACCACGGCAGTGATGGGACACGACTGGTGCAGAGTTTTGCCAACCAAATTCGCATCTGTGCCACTAAACCGTCTAACACACTCACACACATTCCACCGAAGAGAATGATGAGTCACGAAATGTTCATTACGGAAAGTGCTTTCTGCCATTCAACACGTCATCGTTGTTCTGAAAATTCCGAGCGCCGACTGGCGGCGGTGAGGTGCAGCAAGCAAACAAGACAGTAGGCAGACGATGCAGAAAGGGGTGATTCACAGATAGGCAGGGGGATCACTAGAGCTTCTTCTCGACTCCCTGGGCATACTTAGCAGGTAATCAATCATGCTAACGCAGAAATGGCCTGTCAACCAAAGCTCTCATTTAAGAATTTAGAACTGTTCATTCAGAACACTAATTTGGGGACAGACGATGAGCTAATTGTGATAAACAATAATCCTGAATTGCTAGTAAAGAAAATTAGAAGGAATATCAAACACTAACGCCATCTTTTGGCGATACAGTTTCATAGTAAAAAAGAATGAGCGTAAATTCATGTTAGCCCACGTAACCAATAAGCATTAGCATATGCAGTAAAACAACCCTAAATCTGCATTTCAGATGCTACAAGCATTATATTAGCATTATATCAGCATCTTGAATGCTATATGTTGAAAAGTTGAATTTCAAATGCTATTTAAATGCTTGTAGCCTGTAATAAGCATTTCGCATGCAAAATAGCGTGAATGAAGCATTATCATATCATTGCATTAAAGCAGCTGTATATTGGGCCAAAAGCAGCATTTATGTTGCATTTAAGGCGACTTAATTGCTTGATAGGCTGCCGTTAAGACGCTTTGGAACTGCTTATTGGTTACCTGGGTGTTTATCTGTCAAGACCTCTCATTAGTCACACTCTCTAATTTCGTTGTCGTGCTCACATATAGTCTGTTCCAGAAAGTATAAGCACACTTTCAAAATAACAAAAATGTAATGTTTTTTTTAGTTTTAATAATTGTATTTGGCAAATCATATTTGTATTTATGTTTTATATGATATTTTACTCTCGTTTAATCAAAATATCTAATCATAGCCAAAACTCCTAACTTTTCCTCGAACATAAGCTTCTGCACAGTGGTACTTCCCACCATTTTGACCACTTTTGGCCAATCTTTTTTAAATTTTTGGATGTCGTCCGCTGGTTTTATGAATTTTCGAAACTTTGCTTTGGTTAAAGCCCAAAAAGTCTTGATTGGCCGTGCCTCCGGACAGTTCGGCGGATTCATGTCTTTCGGCACGAAACATACATTTTGACTTTTGTACCATTCGAAAGTGTACTTTGCGTAATGACATGACGCCAAATCAGGCCAAAACACTATTTGACTTTCGTGCTGCCTTAGAATTGTGGTCCGGGAAGCGTTTTTTAATTTAGTTTCACATACGTTTCATCGTCCATTATTATACACCCAGAATTTCTACACAATAACGAATCGTAGAGTTTGCGGGCCCGTCCACGGACGCGACCTGTTTTAGGTTCCTTTTGGGTCTTTTCTACTTTCGGCATGTTTTTAGCCCAAGTCATCCTTTGGAACGCATGACGTTACTCGACGAGGTCCCTAGTTTTTTCGCAACATCCCGAACGGAAGTCGCTGGTTTTCGCATGTAGGCATCCCTGATCTTTTTATCGATATCCGGACTAACAGGACCGGATTTCCGACCACTCTTCGGCGCATCTTCAAACGTACACTGTTCTCTATATTTTCGAATCGCAGATCGTACCGCTCCGACGCTTACACCCTCTTCCTTGGCCAATTTTCTCACGGAGAGTCCGCTCACAGTGCACCATTTGTGCACGATACTTTTTTGTTGTTCCGGAGTAAGACCGCGCATTTTGATAGGTAACACAAAACTGAGCACTTTTTTGATGCTTTGTAATTCAGAAATGTGCAAACAAAAGGACGCAGCCAAAACATGTTGAAATGAAATGAAATAAAATATTGCATTATATTCAAAGTGACCGTTAAAATAAGGTGTGCTTATACTTTCTGGAACAGTCGTTAGATTCAATATACCTTTAAAAATGCGATGGGTAGTGTTGATGTTGTTGTTGTTTCGTATTACGTTACATTTAGTTTGAGGCTGATTTGCCACGTCAAGGAGCCGATCTGAACCCTACCAATCGAACCCATCAACACATGGGCCGGAACCAACGGCTTTACTTCTCTTCCGAAGATGTGGATCAGAGATTTTTCGTCTCAGATCATCCCAACGGCGCCGACTGAAATTGATACCAGATCGATTGGGGTGAGAGGTAACCACGCTGACAATTAAACCACCAGCGCCGTCGCAGTCTTGACTGTCCTGGAAACCATTGAACTTGTATTTCGTTTGTGATTATTTTCAAACATGTATTCTTCCTTCCTTCTACTAATTCTTCTTATTTGTTCTGCATAATCATGACTTTAATCAAAATCAGCAACACATGAGCGATCAATGAATCATACAGCGCTGACTGAAATCTATACCAGAGCCACTGGACTAAAAGTTAAACACGATTACCATTACTCCACCGACGCCGTCAACACGTACTCATCTTTTCGACTTAATATGCCTTTGAAGTAAGCGTTATTCCGATTGACAATTAATGGGTTAACACTTACAATTGAAATTGGTTAAATTTTCACGAAGTCAGTCCAATTTTTGGCTTTGCCGACGACATTTATATCATGACACGAAACTCTGAGACGATGACGGAAACGTACTTACCTTACCAATCAGACCAAGGCCGGTGTGGCCTCTGCTGTACACAGAAGTTGTCTCCATTATAATCGGTCCATGGCTGTACGTCGCCAGCCTCGCTGTCTGCGGAGGGTCCGCAGGTCGCCTTCTACTTGATCGATCCACCGTGCGACTCTTCTTCTTGTACCCGTCGGTTCGTTTTCGAGAACCATTTTCACAGGGCTGTCGTCCGACATTCTAACGACATCCCCAGCCCATCGTAGTCGACCGATTTTTGCGATGCGTACGATGGGAGGTTCTCACAGCAACTGATGCATTTCGTGGTTCATTCGCCTCCTCCATGTTCCGTTTGCTATCTGCACTCCACCGTAGATCGTACGCAGCATCTTCCGTTCAAAGATACCAAAGGCGCGTTTGTCCTCCACTATCAATGTCCATGTTTCGTGGCCGTAGAGAACTACCGGTCTAATTAATGACCGCCGACAACGACACCAACAGAGAGATACAAAGACGCAATGTGGCTGGAAACCGTGCCTACTTTCGACTCCGAAGGATGCTACGATGGCACAGAGTTCGCTGTACTACAAAGTTGACCATCTCACGATGGATTTTTCTCATACAAGGAGGCGGTCAAAAATAATTTCTGAATTATTCTGCATTATTTGGAATGGATTGTATTAGTCAAGGTCTAAATTGACGATTAAGCGTCTTTTTGAAACCCTGATGTCTTCTAAGTTCTCCAAAATTCCCTGAAGTTAAGATCTTAATGGTTTATTGGCTAAATGTGGTTTCATACGCATGTTCCCGATGTATACAGTACATCAACAGTGCCCTAAATAGCTATATGATAAATTGTGCGTCTAAGAATGGTTACGATAAGATATTCAATGTTCTCCAATCTATCCTGGAGCTAAGATCTTGGACTTCTGAAGGCTCAATAAAGCTTCCACAATGTCCTGAAAATATGTACATGTTCAAGAAGTTCAAGATAGTCCTTCGACAGCATACATATCATGAAATGATATCAATAGCATATTTATAGATCTCCAAAGTATTCTGGAGTTACGATCTTGTCTATCTACAAGCTCAATGGAGTCATGAAGATTGTCCTGAAAGTGTTCATTAGAACGTGAAGTTCAAGATAGCCTTCTAACAACATGCCCATCATCAAATCGTTTCAATAAGATATTTAATTCTCTCGAAAGTAATCTGAAGATGAGATATTAAAGACTTAAAGGTTCGATTAAGTCACGAGCAATATTTTTAAAGTTTATATGAGTTCAGGAAGCTCACGAGAGCCTCCTGCCAACATGCACATCATTGAACCGATTTAATAGGACATCTGAGGATCTCCAAAGAATTGTGAAGCTCAGATCTTAAGGCACTACCGGCTCAATGTAGTCCTGTACAATGTCCTTAAATTTTTTTTTTTTGAGCTTTGTGAAATTCAAGAGAGCATTTTGGCACCATGAACTTAATCTTATCTTTTCGATAAGAAACTAAATGCTCTCCAAAGCATTCCGAAGATAAGACCTTGAAGATATACTGCATTGATTGAGTCACAAGCAATATCCCTAAGCATACTATAATTGTTATTTTTGTATTCTCCGTGCGTAGAGTAACGATTATGATGTAGAAGGAGATGTTTCGCTCATCACCATGAGGCACCAAGAGTGGACAGTAATGTTTGCTAGAATGAGAGATATGACGAGAAAGTGTTGAAAGTTCCGTTAGTGTACGGTAGGTAGGAAATAGAATAGAAGTATTGAAAATTTAGCGAAAGGGCATGGGTAAAGTAATACTCGAACCAAGGACGTTACCTTTTGCCTAACATCCCACTGTGGGGTAGATCAAGGCACGGACGAATCCGCCACCTCAATAGGCAATAATAACGTGATGGATCTCGCTCATGTACCACTGATAGCTTGTGATAGTTTCTAGCATGGGAGAGGAAACCTTCTCCTTTTGAGTTTGGTTTTGATAACACTTTCCCTTCATATCTTTAATTCTAGCAAATATTACTGTCCACTCTTGGTGCCTCGTGGTGACGAGCGAACCATCTCCTTCTACATCAATATCCTTAAGGTTTTCATGAGTTCAGGAAGTTTATGAGAGTCTTCTGGCATCATGCACATCATTGAATCGATTCGACGGGGTATTTAGAACTCTTCAAAATATCATGAAGTTCAGATCTAGAAGATGTACAGAATCAATGTCCTAAAGGTTTTTATGAGTTCGTGAAGTTCAAAAGAGCCTTCTGACAATACGCATCTTATCGAATGGCTTTAATGTGATATTTAGGATGATGAACATTTTGGCAGCATTGTCACTGTTCTTTAAACTGTGACCAATTGTTTCCACAAGGTTGCTTTCACAACGGTTATACGCCGTTCTCTTTGCTGCCAAAAGCGCCTTCTCTATTGTATCCACTTTTAGATCGATCAACACGTTGCTTATCGTCCGCCGTCTACTGTGGTCGCTTAACTCATGGAATTGTTTTGATGGCCGTCCACGACGTCCAGATGAAGTTGAAGCTAAGGCCTGTACTCGAAGAAAATGCACCATTTTTAACCGTGTGTAACTTTTTTGTCCGTGGGTAAAAATGGATGAAAATCTGGGTGTAACTAGATTGGAGTGATTTGTTTACATTTGCATTGTTTACATGTTTATATTTGCATAACAATCGGTTCAGTGGTTATTGAGATGTCATCGAAACAAGAAGAAAATCGCCGGAGAATTTTGCGCGCCGTCATGGAAAATCCGACTGCGACCATGAGATGGATCGAAAGACAACTGGGAATCACCCATACAACTGTGTCTAGGGTGGTAAAATCGTTTAAGGAGTCCCAGACGACCGAGCGGCGGGCTGGAAGTGGAAGAAAATCGAAGACAGCTGACCCTGTGAAGTCCCGGAAGGAGTTGGATTATTTCTAGGCTAAGGAAATCAGCAATGCCTTCGACAATCTCGTCTGTGGTAGTGTAGTGTCTGGTACCATAAAACATTTCGTTGGACATCGAGTTTGATTTCCTCAAAGATCTGGTTTGACTTCACTTTATGATTTAAAGGGTGTTTCGATCAAAATTTGGTCGACTTAAACATGACGCATTACAAAAAATTGCACACCCCTCATTTTGAAGATGTGTGCGTGTAGCATCATGCCTCTATTTTGATTTTGAGATTAGCACTTCAGTTATCAACATGTCGTCGAAGGAAGAGAAGCAACGCATCAAAATTTTGAACGTGCATGGCGAAAATCCAAACTACTCTCACGCCAAATTGGCGAAATTGTTGAATGTGGCTACATCAACTGTTACAAACGTATTAAAAGTGTTCGGTGAACGTTTGTTGAAAGCCAGAAAAGCTGGATCGGGGGGAAATCGAAAGCCGGAGGCCACGGCGACGACAAAAAGAGTTGCCCGCTGTTTCGAACGGAGCCCCAACCTCTCCGAGATGTCGCAAAGAAGCTGGGGAGTGGCGCCTTCAACCGTGGATAGAGCTCAGAAACGAGCTGGACTGTCGACTAACAAGAAAGTGGTGACTCCAAATCGCGACGATAAACAAAACACGTCGGCCAAAGCACGATCGCGAAAATTGTACACGACGATGCTGACGAAGCTTGATTGCGTGGTACAGGACGATGAAACTTACGTCAAGGCAGACTTTAAACAGCTTCCTGGACAGGAATTTTGTACGGCAACCGAACGGGGAAAGGTGGCAGATATTTTCAAGCACATTAAACTGTCAAAGTTCGCGAAGAAATATCTGGTGTGGCAGGCCATATGTACATTGGCCATATGGCTTGAAGAGCAACGTTTACATTGCGACCGGAACCGTCAACCAGGAAATTTATCTGAGCGAGTGCCTACAAAAACGTCTACTGCCTTTCCTGAGGCGACACAATTGTTCCGTTCTATTTTGGCCGGATTTGGCATCTTGCCATTACGGAAAAAAGGCCATGGAGTGGTATGCTGCCAACAACGTTCAAGTGGTGCCCAAGGACAAGAACCCTCCCAACACGCCAGAGCTCCACCCAATCGAACAATAATGGGCCATCGTCAAGCAGAACCTTAAGAAGACTCAAAAAGCTGTTGTGAGCGAGAAACAGTTCAAGGCAAACTGGCGTTCTGCGGCGAATAAAGTGGACAAGGAGACTGTACAAAATCTTATGGCAGATGTTAAACGAAAGACCCGGCAATACGCATTCGTTTAAAAGGAAGCTAAGCTGAATATTTTTCCTGTATTCTTAATTAACTGAACTTGAAAAAGAAAGAGAATTTGACTTATTAATTAAAACTTTGATCGACTCACACACAATAATGTTTGACCAAATTTTGATCGGAATACCCTTTACTCGGCAGATCGTTCAGATATAAACGTTCGCATGTTCGCAGATACTATTTCGCCTGCCTACGAAGATTACTGAAAGTCACATAATCCAGTGGGTTCCTCGTAGGTTGGAATTTCTTGTGCGCCTTTTCTTTTCTGCAAATCAGTCTCGTGAGTTGTTGTGTGAGCCAAATCGGATTTTTAGAATGATAGAGGAGGGTCTTCCGAAATTTACGAACAATATCGTAAATCCGGTCATATGATTTGTCTGCAACAACGTCAATATCACTATAATCCAGAACTTGGTGCTAATTCACTGCTGAGATCCCGTCACGAATAGCCCACTCCAGCACCAATCTCGCTGTACGGCGACTTCCTGTACGTTTCTAAAGCAAAAGATTTCCTTTCCAATGCTTGTTAGCTTCCTTTTGTACCTTCGGATAAAACATGGGAAAAGGAGTAACTTTTCCTATTACATCTCGGAAAAGGGCCTGCTTACACATGTGGAAAATTACAGGATCAGAACGAATGATAAATCGGGGTTTGTATTCATGCCTGCATGAACGATTTGTTCGACCTAAAAATGAGTTAAATTATACTTGAAAAGGTAATAATTCAAGCTACTCCAAAGACCAATTCCTTACTCTTATTGAAGAACGGAAAATTTTCCAATCAGCCTGTAAAGTTTTGACTAGTTTGAGAGAAGCTATTTTTCTTGAAAAAGTGAGGATGATTTTCGAACATCTTAACTCAAATTTAATTCGTGCTCTAAAATCTCCAAAATCTGGTCCTCCTTTAGCTCAGTCGGTAAAGGCGCAGCTACAAAGCAACGCCATGCTGAAGGTGGCTGGGTTCGATTCCCGGGCTGGTCTAGGAATTTTTCGTAAAGGAAAATTTCTCGACTCCCTGGGCATAGGGTATGATTGTACTTGGCACACAATCATACTAATGCAAAACTGGTACTTGGCATCGAAAGCTCTCAATTAATAATTGTGGAAGTGCATTCAGAACACTAAGTTGAGAGCAAGCAATAAGCTAATTGTGAAAGCAATAAGCTTGAAATGCTAAAAAAAATCTCGGCGAATTCTTCAGTCGCTTTCTTCCATATCCTTCCTTTAACATTCCGATCTTTCTCAATAGTATCAAACATCACTTGTAATGTTGAACTCGTACTTTGCTGGATAATTTAAAGCGGAAGCAGAAAATACATAATTAGCTTTGAAACTCATTATTCTGGGAATTGCTCTTCGGCGTTGAATGTTACCAACTTTTGCCTCCCTTGAAATTAGTGCCAGTGCTTTGCTCAGAAATAATAATATTTTAACGATACCTAGCTCATTGGGAAGAATTTTTTCGCATCTCATCGGGGAGCTCAACCTCGAACGCCGGAAAAGTTGATTATTTTCCAACTAGGGGAAACTCACCGGTATTGGCCATGTTGTTACTTCGGCAATTTTCCGAGGGGTGGCCAAAATTGGCGCACTTACTGTACTGAACACCAGCTCCTCACCGCAACCACATGAGTGTAAGTACGCGTATAACTTTGCGGTACTGGTATCAAACTTTTCGAGAACCGCATTCTCTTGCGTGCATCATTCACCATCCTCAAAATGAACACGCGTCATTCGATGCAGCCTCATTCTTCGCACGAGAGGGGAAACTTTCCGACGTTCATTGTCAAGTAGGAAACTACTTTTGCTGCTCGTTTTAGAGCATGATATCCCTTGGGAAACAAAAATTCAGCATAATCAGGTTCTTCGAGAAGTTCTCGCTGAAAAATCTTCGTTCCTTAAAATCCCACCACTTTCAACTTTCATCCGGGCGCTGATTCAAGCAAATCAAACCGAAATTGGCCAACCCTAGCAGGGAAGAGGATACCACTTTCTATTCATACCTGCACCTCGTCTGCCACCTTTCGTCGCGCGTTTTCTAGGTAATTTATTCCAGCAACTAGAATGGCCCAATAACGGACGACCCAGGGCCAACGAACTGACTAACTACAAAGTCGTACCTTTCCAAAAACTAAAAAGTTGAACCGACCAGGGAAATTTAAACGTGTCAAGCAATTCCCAACAAGGGAACGAATGACGAAACTTTCTCGAAGTAAGAGTCAGCTTTAAGAGTTTTTGAGATATTGACTTAATTTGCCGGGACCGTCGGGATTATTGACTCTGCCAGTTGAATCACTCAGCAAGTAGCACTCCACCGTTCGGCGTTAACTCGTCTTTTAATCCTTCGCTGAAAAGCCACCGTCTGCGGCCAAGACAGGGCCAATATTTGCACTGGCAACGTCGAGAGCTTGTCATTTCAGCCGGAGCAGCTTCCTGATTGCCCTCTTTGTGATCACCATTCCAGCAGGATTGATGCGTTTCATTAGCGGCGCATGATGAAGGAGATTGGATTTATTGATGACGGAGGAGCTGAGATTCTCATCAAACTTATACCTATCACACCTATCGGTTGAAGGCGTGTTCCGTTGAAAACTTACCGCGCGATGACGACGGCTATGGCTGATTGGAAAAGTTCGGAACAGGCTCCCAGGTTGAATTTCACGCTGATGCAGATCGATGGCAATTATCGTGTACACTAATTACCCTACCTCGTTGGCCCTTGAATCTCTGTGATGATATTCCGAGCCTATTTCGGTGTGCTGGAAGGCATCGTTAAGCACCGGAGTGCTAATCGAACGTGCCAAAGTCATTTCGGCTACCGGTAGGAGGTTGCAAAACTTGCTCTCCGTTGTATTTTATCACGGTTCAGCGATGAGATGTGAACTTTTAGCTTTCTGGTTGGCGGGTTGAGACCAAGGCTGCCAGATTTGCTACGGAGATAGATCACTGAGGCTGTCCATTGCATTGTTTGTAGCGTGAATCAAAATTTCTCTCAGCGCGCTCACGTTTTATGATCCTATTGTTCTGGTAAAATGTCTTATTTTCTTGGTTGTGTTATTTAAATTTTTTCATAGGGTAAACTGAAATTTTCGCAGCATGTCAATCGGATTTTTCGTGTTTAGCGAGTTTCTTAGAGTAGTTTAGAATCGGTCCAAAGCATTATTTTTTATTTCCCATTTCGCCAATGAAGTGAACCATTATCACACTCCCAGATTGGCCCCAACAGCATCCTTAACGGCTGGTTTAAACCGGTTTAAAAATGTTTGTTTTCCCAATTAAGTGAACAATCCATACTGTTGATTTGAATCGGTTCAAATCAACTTTCAGGTGATGTTCACAAATTCTTTGTATTCCCAATGATGCAAACATCACGCTTTGTAAATTTCTACCATAGGTTTTAATCGGTCCAAAGTTTTTTATTCCCCTACTAACTAAACCATCCTCACACTTTGTGAATAGCCCCAGCAGCATTGTTGGTTAAAATCGGTTTAAAAATGTATTCCCAACTATGTAAATAACCATCAGACTTTGTGAGTGGCCCCAATAGCATCCTTGCTGTTGGTTTCAATCGGCACTAATAATTAATTTAATTTTTGTGCTTCTCCTTAAAACCAACTAAATGAAGAATAATCTGAAATCAAAGATAAACAGGAATTCAGCGTATCGTTTACCGAAACGAACTCTGCTGTCAAAACAACTCTTTTATCCAACATCCCAGTAATTTACCGCAGAGAGAACTCGTGGGATTCCAATAAAGCGAGTATCGTGTCAACACATTTCTACCCTTTCCTTGTTTGACCTGCATTCGGGCGTGGCCGTAGCCGGTATTGCCTTATATTGGGATCACCAGTTTTTTTTTTAAATAGAAGTCATCTAATGGTTCTCTGTACAATAACTGCTGATCTGGCAATAAAGGAATAGCAACCTCGGACGGCCATTCATGCTCATGCTTATGAAGTTTTGTTTATTTAATTTACAATTTTATGAGCATAAAATTAAGAACTCGTTTGTAAGTTAGAATTAACAAAACAAAATATGTGAGCCTAGTAAAAAAATAATGCCTTATCCTTCCCAACCAGTGGATTGCAACAAAATTGAGTCTAAATCATAACAAAATTTGTTATTTGTTACAAAATGTGTTTAAATTTGGTTAGAGGCATTCTGTATTGGAAGAGCGAATTATATCTCAATTGAAACATAATTTGTTATAATAACAACGGCTGCTATAATTTTGTTTTAATTAAAAACACGATTAAAACATAATTTGCTGAAGTAGAGTGCAATCGCTTACAAGCTGTAACTTCTAATGTAGCTATTTTGTTCATTATTTCGTGAATTTAACCATTTTTCTCTCAGAGAATTTTTTTTCACGAATGGATGTTTTCATGTTAGATTTTGTTGGCACAAATTTAGAGAAATTAATGCTTTATAAATAATGATAATAATTTACTTAGTTACATAATAAGATCACTTGTCAACCCGGTTCATTATTGGACTTTTTTATTCGTAGGTTCACATTAAAAATTATTTACATTAAAACCTCATTTTTAATCGGTTTGTGTTCGAGATTTACATATTGAATTGTAATTGATACTAGCTCCTATATCTTCTAGTTTCGTAATCTGAACATTTCCACAAATTCATAAGGAATCATTGACACAAACATATCTTTTTTTAACTCCTGAGTATACATATGTGTACATATGTGGATAAATATTATGTGTTCTGAGCATTTGAGTGTATTGATAACGTATACATTTTCATTGATATCAAGCAATAATCAAACAATTCTTATGAACATATTGTTAAGAAATACATATCATACCTTACCTTACCAATCAGACTAAGGCCGGTGTCGCCAGCCTCGCTGTCTGCGGAGGGTCCGCAGGTCGCCTTCTACTTGATCGATCCTCCTTGCTCGTTGCGCGCCTCTTCTTCTTGTACCTGTCGGTTCGTTTTCGAGAACCATTTTCACAGGTCTGTCGTCCGACATTCTTACGACATCCCCAGCCCATTGTAGTCGACCGATTTTTGCGATGTGTACGATGGGAGGTTCTCCCAGCAACTGGTGCAATTCGTGGTTCATTCGCCTCCTCCACGTTCCGTCTTCCATCTGCACTCCACCGTAGATCGTACGCAGCACCTTCCGTTCAAAGACTCCAAGGGCACGTTGGTCCTCCACTAGTAATGTCATGTTTGGGGCTCCCTATTCTTCCTTTGTGGTTCGCGAACTGTTCGATCTTAGCGTCCTCGGAGGCAAAGTAGGCACGATTGCCAGCCATAATGCACCTTTGTATTTCTCTGCTGGTGTCGTTATCGGCGGTCACCAATAAGCCCAGATACACAAATTCGTCTACTACCTCGATTTCATCACCGTCGATCTGAACTCGTGGTAGGAGGCTAACATTGTCTTCTCGTGAGCCTCTTCCCTTCATGTATTTTATTTTTAACGCATTAATCACAAGCCCAATCCTACCAGCTTTAGCCTTAAGTCTGATGTACGTTTCCGCCATCGTCTCAAAGTTACGTGCTACGATATCAACGTCGTCGGCGAAGCCAAATAGTTGGACAGACTTCCTGAAAATCGTGCCACTCGTGTCTATTCCAGCTCTTCGAATCACACCCTCCAATGCAATGTTAAACAACAAACACGACAATCCATCACCTTGCCGTAACCCTCTCCGAGATTCGAAGGGACTCGAGAGCGTCCCTGATACTCGGACGACACACATCACTCGATCCATCGTTGCTTTGATCAACCGCGTCAGTTTTTCCGGAAATCCATATTCGTGCATGATTTGCCATAGCTGGTCTCGATCGATTGTATGATAAGCTGATTTAAAATCGACGAAAAGATGATGTGTGGGCACGTTGTATTCGCGACATTTCTGCAGTACTTGCCGAATCGCGAAAATCTGGTCCGTAGTATCGCGGACACCCATGAATTCCGCTTGGTATTGCCCCACGAACTCCTTTGCAATTGGTGACAGGCGGCGGCATAACATTTGAGAGAGCAACTTGTAGGCGACGCTCAGTAGCGTGATCGCACGATAATTGCAGCAATCCAGCTTGCCGCCCTTTTTATAGATGGGGCAGAAATACATATCATACACATATAATTTAGCCGGCGTCGGTGGTGTAGTGATAAGTGTGACTGCTACGTGGCACCCCATTGGGTCTGGGTTCAATCCCAGTCGACGTCGGTGGTTCAGACGAAAAAAAATATTCTCGCCTCCCCCCCCAAAAGAAAAAAAAACCCGTGGGCCCGCCCCATTTCCATAACCCATAGGAAAGGTCCCGGGGGGGGGGTCCCCCCCCCCGCCCCCGGGTTTTTCCCCCTAAAAAAAAAAAACCCCCCGAAAAAAAAAAAAAAAAAAAAATACACACATAATCATCATATTGTAACGCGGTGCGTTTATTTGGACCAATTTTGTATAAATGTAAATATGTAAATACTAGATTTGTAGTTCAAGGTAGTGTAGATAGTAGATTATGTGTTTCAAATTAGATTTTCGTTTCCAATTGGATTATTGTTTTGAGTCGTGTTATTCATTGTACATTTGTAGGGTTTCTTATTGCATGATAGGTGGAAGCTTTTTTATAGCACGCTAGGATGGAAGTTTGTTTTTATGGAAGGCTACATATGCGAAAGAGATGGAAATCAAATGAACACCTGATTACAATACAATGGCTAAGCCGAACATTATTTCTCGCGTCCGATTCAATTTCTTTGATTCCGTGGTTTCTTGGGCAATGGAGGTTTTAATCCCGGCGATTACATTAGCGAATTGGCTGGAAAACAGTTGTGTTTGACGCGGTTTTTAAATGTTTCAAGTGTTTAGTCAAAGTTTTTAGAGTACTTGTGTGGAGTGTATGCGTTGCAAACAACTGTTAAATTCGAGATAAAATTGTGAATACGTACAAAAAGCTCGTTCGACGGGCTTTTTGTGTTGTACGGGCTGGATTAGTATTCCTCGTTTGGCGATCGTGGACGCCGAATGATTTGATTTGAGCGATTTGGTGAACGTCGTCTGCAAGAACGCCAGACTCGTGCGCCCTGCAAAGGCCCGCCTGATCAGGTAGCTAAACGGAGGAGAGTGAAGTTCGCTCGAAAAACTAGCGAAGTTATTCCGACGGTCGCCAATAATCCGTTGTGTTTCCACCCTACGTTACAATCCTTGTGGAACAGATACCGAGAGCGCGGTTTCAGTGATCCGTTGTCAAGTGTCGGACACTGAACCGGACCTTACCCAAAATATATAGTAGTCTTCCTTAACCCCGCTCGGTCATAGCGGAAAGGTACGCGAAGCCGGGTCGCTTGGGAAAGGGGACTCCTATATTGAAGGAGACGGTCAATTCCGGACGTTCTCGACAAGATATAAATCGGAAGCCTTCCGTCCAGCCGCCACTCTCTCCGCAACTCTAGTTTCGGCCACATTGCGCACGGGTCTAGGTACACCGCGATACGCCATTTGTGTGGTCAAGCGTCGCCATCTCGGAACCGTCGCCATTTCGGAACCGTCGCCATTCCTGAACCGCCATCACCGCTTCAAGTTATCGTCGCTTCGTTCCGTCATCATCATTGCTTCGCTTGTCACCGCCATCACCGTCATCAGAAAAAACCTGCGCAGGTATGTCCGTACAAAGTTTTCATGGCCATGATTAGTTAGATAGTTTGTAGCTTTAGAGCAAGTTCTGTCCAACACGAGTGAAGCTTGTAAATAGATGTTAAATAGATTGAGATTGGAGTTTGTTGTTTAGTTTCCGTTTTTTATTTACGTTTCGTCCTTTAGCTGGCTCATCCGTCATTTGCAATATTGCGTTCGTCTATTCAAATCAAGCACATCCGTTTGAAAACAGGTTCGTTGGTTGGTTCTGGCTTTAAAGTCTAAAGAGACTACGGGAATTATATAACTTGAATGGATTGGTGGAATTTTCGTTAATTTTATCGGCAAAAGGTGTTCGTTTGAGGTTTCAGCAGCATATGTGCGTTTGAAGTAGGGTTTTCCTTAAGTACCGTTCGGGTGGTTCCTCTGAGAAACCAGTTTCAAAATTAGTCGGGCATATTCAACACGACCGGTGGTCTCCCTTAATGGGAGTGGCGCTTAAGCCATCGCGTTTGACTGAGATTCAGCACCCTTCCCCCGCACGGTTACAATATTTAAATTCTTTGCATATTTCCTCTGAACAAATTTTAATACCTTTACAGTATTATGTTCCAACATCGCAAAACTCAACAGCTCTGTACGTGCCATCCGGATTAATGTTATCTGGCAGGTAGCTTCGGATGCTTTGATTGAACATTGTGGTGGTGGTGCGATGAGTTCCACATCTTCGCTGTGCAATTTTCAACTTGTAGTAACTTGTAAATGATGACATATTCTATTCGACAAGTACTAATTAGATACCTGGTTTTTTGAAGCCTAGAATTCAATTAGCCGTTCTCTCAAGGAAACAAGAATAAGATTCACAGAGCACCTAAGTTTCGAACAGTTTGGACCAAGTGTGTCACCAAATGTACATTGTACACATTCACGAAATAATTGTACATTGTTCTCAACTACATAAAAATGCTCAAAATGACATGCCATCAATGAGCAATTTGAATGCGAGCCCAGCGTGTCAGATTTAGAAATATGTTGAAATGAAACTAGTTCTTTGTGATTTCTTTTGCAGTAACATCAGAAGCAGCTGTTACTACAAAAGAATCCTAAAAGAATGAAAGAGTTGACTGATTTTCTTTGACCACGTTTATGTAAACCCTAATGTTTATAACACAACGAGTTATAATAAAGTTTAAAAAAAAATAACAGACTTTGTAATAGTTCAGTTAAGGAAAATAACAGAAGTTATTTGTTTCCCTATTTCATAAAACACATTGAGCTATGTATTTGTTCAAATTATAATTATTTTTGTTACAATCTTTTTTAATGTTGAGGAATTTTGTTATAACTTTTGTTATTTTAACTACTAACGGACCCACGATTACAAATAATTTTGTTTGAAAAAATCCTGCTAACTTAGTAACAAAATCTGTTATAATTCTGTTGTAATCCACTGGTGGGGTTCCTTTCAAAAACCGCTGTCACATTTTGTGAATGGCCCAAAAAGCGTCCTTGTTGTAAGTATCAAATATTGTACAAACTTACAAATAATGAATTTTGTGTTTGAATGTGTTTGATTGAATTTATTTTCTCATCCTATTCAACTCATTCTTATGTGCTAGAGGACGCTTGCATGTGTCGGTCTCAGAGGCCAGAAATTTACATTACATTTTGGTAGTGTGTAGGTTCAAATCAATTCTCAGGCTTTAATAAAAAAAATCCTTTTTTCTCTCTTTCCAAAACCACATTTTGTGAGTGCTCGCAACAGCATCCTGAATGTTAAAGGGTGTATTCGATAAAAATGGCACACACATATATACTCATCAAAATTAAACTGATTATCGGATTTTCTTGAAATTTTCAGGGAATGAAGAACTACTAATGAGTTTTGATTTACAACATTTGTTTTATTCAATTTCGTCTCCCATCCCGAATGCCCGCACCTTCCTTTTCACTCCACCCATCAAATTTTGTACAACCGATTTTCCCAGTGTTTTTGTTGTTTTTACCCAAATTTTCTTCAATTCTAGCTCTGTTTTTATAGTTTTGGGATGTTTGCGAAGTTCCGTTTTCATAATTGCCCAGAGTTTTTCAATTGGACGAAGTTCCGGTGAATTTGGTGGGTTCATATCCTTTGGCACAAAATTGACTCCGTTGGCTCGGTACCACTCCAATACGTTTCGAGCGTAGTGGCAGGATGCTAGATCAGGCCAAAACAGAGTTGATCCATTGTGCTTCTTAATGAATGGCAAGAGACGCTTCTTAAGGCACTCTTCCGTGTAAATCGCACCGTTTATTGTTCCGGAAGTGATGAAGGGAGCACTTATTTCACCACATCCGCAAATCGCCTGCCAGATTAGAAACTTCTTTGCAAATTTCGATAGTTTCTTCTTTCGAACATCCTCCGGAACATCGAACTTCGACTTGGCAACGAAATATTCTTGCCCAGGAAGTTGACGGAAGTCGGCCTTGACGTATGTTTCGTCATCCATCACGATGCAACCGGATTTGGTGAGCAGCTTCGTGTAAAGTTTCTGTGCGCGGGTTTTCACAGTGATGTTTTGTTTTTCATTCCGGTTTGGGGCTTTTTGCACTTTGTAAACATGTAACCCAGCACGCTTTATGGTTTTCTGCACAAAACCGACTGACACCTTAGACTTTTTAGCGACATCTCGAATTGACATGTTTGGACGGTTCTTGAATTGTTGTACGACTTTCCTGGCCATTTTACTGTCCATTGGACCACTTTTACGACCACTCCCTTCCTTCCTTTGGACACTCAGACGCTCCTTGAAGGTTCTTATTACACGAGACACAGTTGTATTTGCAATTCCAAGCCTTCTTAGCAATCCACCGGTGGGACGCCCCTGGATTTTGATTGTGAGTGCACAACATTTTCTCACGGACAATTTCTTGTTTCGACGACATGACTGGAACTACTGAATGTATAACTATGAAACTTGGCAGATGTAAATAATACACTATGGATAAAATCTACTCAAATTTCTAGGTTATTTACTAATACGATTCAAAAGTTACAGAAGATTTTCTGTGTGCCACACCCATTAGTATAAATCGGTTCAAAGCGGACGTTAAGTGTTGTTAAGAAAAAAATATTTTCCCAACAAAAAACCATCATCACACTTTTTGAATAACCCCAACAAAATTCTTCATCATATTCTTGGCGTTATACGCCCTATGGGGTTTTGCCTGCCTCTCAAATTAATGTTCTTTAGAGCGCAGTTCTTAATTTATGGCTTTCTTTGCCATTCCAAGGAAATTGAACCCTTGGCCTACGGATTGGAAAATACGCGATGAAGCCCCTAAAAAATCGTCAATCAAGCGTAAGTAAAAAAGAAATGCCTTCTCAATGAAAATGCAGATCGAGCAGACGAGCATCGTCTGTAGACGAGAGAAGTACAGGGATGTGAAGCCGTCAAATGGGCGGCTACGGGAATCTGGATAAAGGCACTAAAAAAATTGGTCAAACGAACAACACCATCATCCAGCATCTATCAAGAGGTACGGGGGTAAATGTATAGATCTACTTATAGTCTAGTTGTATTGACTCGATGTCGTCTAGGGCATTCGAGAAAAACAGATTCAAATTTTCAAAAAACTTGCAGAAATCAGCAGCGTAGAACAAAATATACCTACCCTTACCAATCAGACTAAGGCCGGTGTGGCCTTTGCTATACACAGAAGTTGTCTCCATTGTATTCGGTCCATGGCTGTACCTCGCTAGCCTCGTTGTCTGCGGAGGGTCCCCGCAGGTCACCGTCTGCTTGATCGATCCTCGTTGCGCGCCTCTTCTTCTTGAACCCGTTGGTTCGTTCTCGAGAATCATTTTAACTGGACTGTCATTCGACATTCTCGCAGCAACTGATGCAATTCGTGGTTTATTTGCCTCCTCCACGTTCCGTCTTCCATTTGCACTCCACCGTAGATCGTACGCAGCACCCTCCGTTCATAAACACCAAGGGCGCGTTGGTCCTCCACTAGCAATGTGCATGTTTCGTGGCCGTAGAGGACTATCGGCAAAATAAGTATCTTGAACATGGTCAACTTTGTAGTTCGGTGAATTTTGTTCGATCTTAGGCGTCTTTCAAAGCCCAAAGTAGGCACGATTGCCAGCCATTATGCACCTTTGTGTCTCTCTGCTGTCGTCATTATCGGCGGTCACCAATGAGCCCAGATACACGGATTCGTCTACTACCTCGATTTCATCACCGTCAATCTGAATCTGGTCAGGTGTGGCCCATTTAGTATTGGAGCAAACATTTTTGATTCTTACAGCGACCCTAGTGGTCGGATTTGTGAACTATGTTATCTTATGTGTTCCATATAACAATTCGCGGTGCAGTTCGAACGTGTTCCAGAGAAATACAAAATGGAAAAAAAATTGTGCGCGATCATTTGGAATTCCCTTCGTGGTCTGGGCCAAAACTTGCTAAAGTTTTCGGTTTTCCCGAAATACTGTGTGGCGTGTTTTAAAAAAGTACAAAGAAACTTTGTCGACGAATCGCAAGCCTCAAAGCAAGCGTCGGCCGGGTACTGTAAACCGTCAACTGCGGAACAAAGCCATCAAGAAAATTAAGGCAAACCCCAACATCTCAGACCGCGATTTGGCCAAAAAGTTACCGTGCAACGGAATCGTCTCCGGGAAGGGTTCAAGTCATACAGTGCCTGTAGACAACCAAATAGGGATCAAAAGCAGAACAATGTGGCCATAATCCGTGCCAGAAAACTGTATGATCAGTTGTTGACAAAATTCAATGGCTGTCTCCTCATGGATGATGAAACCTATGTAAAGGCCGATTTCAAACAGCTACCGGGACAAAATTTTTACCTAGTTACGGCTCGGGGAGATGTTCCTGCCAAATTCAAGTTTGTGTTTGCAGATAAATACATGATTTGGCAAGGCATCTGTAGTTGCGGTAGGAAGACCAAGGTTTTCATCACTGATAAGACATTTAATTCAGAGCTATACAGAACGGAATGTCTCGAAAAGCAAATATCACCATTCCTCAGATCCCACAATGAACCTGTCATGTTTTGGCCAGATCTTGCAAGCTGTCATTACAGTAAAACAGTGCTACAGTGGTATGAAACCAACGGGATTCAGTTTATACCGAAAGAACTCAACCCACCAAACTGTCCCCAGCTCAGACCGATACATTTTTCCGGTTTTTTGCAGAGGTGTTTCCGGCTTCCAATAAAGCGTGTATCATATCAACATATTCCTACCGTTTCCTTCCATTAGGGTTTGTACAGACTCTTCAGATACCGTGGTGGCCGTCTTTGTCCAATATTGTTGAAAGTGTTTGATATCTTTGATGCCTTGTTTATTTCCAGAAAGCTTCCGCTTCATCAAAGCTCAATATCTTTCGATTGGACATAGCTCTGGACAATTTGGCGGATTTGCGGTTTTTGGTACAATGTTCACTTGATTTGGTTCGTACCACTCCATCACAGTTTTAGCATAATGGCATGATGACAAATCAGGCAAGAACAAATATTTTTCTTTTAAGTTTTTGATGAAGAGTAGCAATCACTTTTGTAGGCACTCATTCTGGTAAATCTCTTTGTTGATGGTGCCTGTAGTAAGGAAAAAATTAATATTTCTGCCACATGTGCAAATTGGATGCCAAACAAGGTATTTTTTGGGGAAACTTCGATGCCTTCTTCGTCCTGCAATGTTCAGCTTTAGCAATTCTGGCCATAGCAGAATAGAAAACCAGCCCACGAAGTTGCTTTAAATACTCCAGGACATAAGTTTCATCGTCCAAAACATCGTGAAATATTCCCAGTTCTGTTTGTCGTTGCGATTTGGAGCTGTGAGATTCCTATTTTACTAGCCACCGTTTGAACAATAGTGATTCGGGGGTTTCCTTCAATATCCTCTTGGCCTTCCGGTCCACATTTAAAATATTTATCATATATTTAAAGGGACGCCATTGGTGTTTCTCAAAAAGTGTAATGGTGATTGTAAAGACAAGATTTGTAGAATGACGCTTAAGAGTCAATTCGGACCGATATATGTCAACAATATGGATGCTGCTGGGGCGTTTCACAAAATGTGATGGAGGATATTTATTAACAAGGTTATTGAAAACGTACGAGGGCTGATTTGGACCGACTTAAACTAACAGAAAGAAAGCTATTGTGGCCACTCACTAAGTGTCTAGGTAGTCTTTTTATTGGAAAGACAAGGAACCTTTAATAATGCCTAGGAGCCGACTTTCACCCATAAAGTCTACCAATATTATGAATATTCAAGGCAATTTGACTAACGCTTAAGAGCTGATTAGGACCTATTCAAACCAACAGTAAGGGCTACTCAAAAAGTGTGATGTAGTTTACTTCATTGGGAAAACAAGATTTTTGACAACGCTGAATTAGAACCGATTTAGACCTATATTGAAGAAGCTCACCCACAAGGTGTGATGGTGATTCTTTATTGTGAAGACAGGGTAACCTTTAATAGCACTTGAAATCCTATTTGAACAGATTTACACCAATAGTAAGAATGCCGTTCGAGCCACTCATAAAGTGTGATTATGGTTTATCAAGGAATACAAAATTGGGTAAACTAGGTTATATAAAAACACTTAAAAGCTGAATTGGGCTATCCACACCAACATTAAGGATGCCATGTACAAAGTGGAAGATCAGGTAATTTAAAAACGCTTGAAAGCCATCTTGAACCGCATCATAACCTGCAGCAAGGATGCTGTTGGAACCACTAACAAAGTATGATGGATTTTTTATTTAAACAAGGTTTTTTAAAACGATCGATTGCTGGTTTGGACCGATTTATACAAACAGTAAGGCCAGCTGTCCAATCAGAGGTCATAGTTGATAAACATGTAAACTTCCATTGCCGACCACGCCCATCTTCTCCGTTACCAGGCAAAGAGAAGGTTAATGTTTTATGACATCTACTTAACGAGAAACCAGCAAATGACCAGCAGATGACGAGGAGTTTGGTGGCTGGGAAAATAATGGGCTAGGATTCAAGCGAGTGAAATGACTAGCTTCAAATTAGCTTGATGCATGTTGTAGAATATTGAGCTGTGAATAAGTACATGAATAGTGCGAGACAAATAACTGACCAGGCTTATTCTTTGAAGTATGATAGTACACAACGCGAAGCACATTTTAGGCAGACCAGCAGAGGGCTAAACTCGTTATCCATCCCACTTCAATAATTTACAGACAAACAAGGACTGCAAAGCTCGAAATTGATACTTTGCTCTTTCCAAACAAATAACCTGAGTATACAAGTTCTCCTGAAATGAAATAGCTCACCCGGATTTCAAAAGCGTTTAGTTGCTGTGGTTATTGAATTCCCTAGAAGTGCTCTTGTACTGAGTTGATGTGGAAGTTAGCTTGAAGATATTTTCTAAAATTGGAATGGACTCACCAAATTCCACTATTAGATGAAATTTAACTTCTTCCCGTTCCGTTTGAAAATCTCGAGCCGAAAATTTGTGGAATTGTTGCGAGCAGTGGTCGCGTCAGTATCAATATTTCTTTGAATTTTTGGAAAGGCTTTTGCCATCTGCTGCTTGGTGCAATAGAACACATTTTTGAGTTCTCAGTGACCTTTTGGATTCTTGGCTTTTGCCATCCGCTTTTCAGTTGAAATAATTTTGATTACCAAACAAGGAACAGTCTTTTTGAAGATCAAATTCTTTGAATAGGTTGAACTTTTTGTCCGGAGATGTCCTGGTCTGAGATAAATCCAGACATTTTTCGGGCTATCTTACAGAAATTCTATGGACTGTTCCAGAGATCAGTTAAGTCTTTGTTTTTCAAAGTTCAGTTGGAGCCAAATAATGGAAAAATTAATCATATAAATTTATTTCTGAAGTTTTTGGCTCTCCTTCAGACCGGTTTAAGCTCTTTAGGATGTTAATTTCTGATTGTTCAAGTTAGTTTTAGTTAAAATTTAGTAAAAAATAGTCCAGGAATCTTCCAAAAGCTAGTGTTGGACTTCTTCGAAAGTTATCTGAGCTTTGCACAAAAATTAATTGAAAAAGATTCTTTCACAAACCATTTGAGTATCTTAAACCCTATAATCTATAAACTATAAACGAATTCGACAAGATTAGTTCGCAACTTCCTCCTAAAATTATGTCTAGATTCTTGCAGAAATCAATGTTATAAACAATTCAGAAATTCCGATCTCCAATCTTCAAGTTTCCTGATATCTTCCTCTAGAAGTCCCAAACACAAATCCCTCCCCTACCCCCGGAGGCTCGTCGAACTGTTGACAGCATTTTTTACGACTTTAATTCAAGACCCCCAAACTCATTACTCATTCTTCAGCCGTGCTGACATCACTTCGCAACCATCGCACATCAGCGCAGCGCATCGAGCAAGCTGTAATGATACCATGTGGAAATTTGAGATAACTTAAACGACGTGTACGCGGTGAGAATGTCGTCGTCGTCGTCGTCGTCGTCGCCGCCGCCGTCGTCATCAGTCTTAGCATTTCAGGGAAAATGTTGTTCGTTCATTGATGACATAGCTTCCCGCTACTGTTCCCCTCCTTCCGAAGACCGCAACGGTAAACGAAGCCGATAAGCTGATTTTGCACCATCTAACATCAACTACATTGCCATGCAACTCGAGTGGGTCGTTGCAAAACCCGCATATCGACGAAACTTGAGCCTCGACGAGCGGTTTAAAATTTCATCCAAGCCCAATTGATTCCGACGGCACTCAAAGTCATAAACCCGGCGAGTAATGATGAACTACCGTCGTCGTCGTCGTCGTTGCCGTCATTGCGTAATCAGTTATTAAAAAATATGTCGCTGCTGGCAGCCACTTCACTCGAAGTGATGAAGTTGACGTTGATTAGATGGCGAGCTGGAACATAATATGGCTATAATTAGTCAGTAACCATTAGTAGACAAAACAGCTCGGTGAGCCAATTTATTCGCCGGACGATATTCGATGTTTTTCGATGACAAAGCGAAACAAATCAAAATAGTTCGCTTGTCTGCATACATCCACAACAGACTGAGTGGCAGTTTTCCACAGAGAAGGACTCAATTTGTCACCGGGAGCTCTCGTTCCGTCGGTGAAGTCGGTAGTCGGTGGAGTGGTGCTGGCAGCAAATTGGCATGCTCTATTGACAGCTTGTTTCGAGAGGAGATTTTTCCTGAATTGGCAAGTTGTTTCTTCCGGAGAAATTCAACTTGCGAAGATGCAATTCACAGTGCTGCTATTCAACAGAAAAATCCAACTGTCAATTTGTGCATACAATAGATCAACCGTAACTGTCAGTTGAAGTTTGAAAATAGCAGGCAATTGGCTTTGCTGCCGGATGTTTTTGCGGAATTCATTGTCAGAAGTTGATTGTTGAAATGTGGCATTTGCGGAACACAGAATGAAAAATGGGTTTGAATTGAATACCAGTTTGTTTTGCACTTAACTTCTGCTGGACCAATTGGAAGCTCTTTTTATTTTAAATCTATATCTTCTTTCTCTGCATCTTGAGCTTATTCCATGAAGAAATAAGCTCCTGTTCGGCTAGCAGTTAAGTGGTCTAACTTGATTGTATGACAAAACGTCGAAAGGACAAAAGGTTGAATGGACTAAAGCTCGAATAACCCAAAGAGGATAAAAGAAGGATGCGTGATAAAAAGAAGGAAATATAATAAATATTATGCATTTTAAACTTCCAATGTCAGCAAAACTATGGTTTGGGTTAAAAATTCGAGCAAATCAATTTTCAATGAAAAAAAGTCTGATTAATGCAAGAGTGTGCCTTCAAAAATGAATAATAAACTAACGATAGCATTGGTTTAAAGGAAGAATGAGCAGTGACGGAAAGAAGAAAAAAAATCATAACGGAATCTTAATATCTTAACATCTTAATTATCTTACCATATTCTTTTTTTACATAAAAAAAATGTATGCATTTTGTCTAGAGATGAGATATCAATATGTTTTCTCTCTTTGTTCTTCGCGACATTTGTTCTTTCGGATTATTCGACCTTTTGGGACCTTTTCGGGTTATTCAACATTTTGTCATTCGAAGTTTTTTCATTTGACGTTTTGTATTTCGACCTTTGTTCTATAACCGTTAGGGTGGCCCAAAAAATGTTTTTTTTTAAATAAATGTTTAAAAAAAGTATTAACTTTTAAACCACTGGACGGATTCTATAAATCACTTGAAAAGATAGGAAGTTTTTTACGTTTTTTTTTTTAGAAAGGATCATGTACGTCAAAATAGCATAGCATAGAATAGCATAAACCAGGTCGCACGATAGCGTAGGTGGTACAAGCTCTGAACTGTTGTTAAGATTGAAACGCGCCTTCATCCGTTGCTGTTAGATAGTGATTTGTGATGAATCCCTACCTCTTAGATAAAGGATGTGTCCCCTTCCAACAGACCAAAGCTGTCCTGGCCACGTCCTTGCGACTGGATGGGATAAGGAAGGAATGTTAGTCCGACACTTACTTAAAAGAGTTGCGGAGAACTCCAGGACCCCTCATACGTGTCATGGGAAAGGTGGAATTGTGTTAGTAGGGAGGGAAAGCTAAAGAATACGCTCAGCAAGCGATGTTTGCAATTTTCATATTTAAATATTTCTGAAATTAAGTTGGTGATTAGTTTGCCCGTTGTCGATTGCCGCCGCCCGTTACCTAAATATATTGTACGACAGTTTTTCCTGTTGCTCTCCGTCACTCCTCAAAGTTACTTAAATTTATGGGTATGCAATAATAACTAGAGTAAAGGGTGCTTCGATCAAAATTTGGTCGACTTAAACTTGACGCATTTCCTTTCATCGTGCATTGAAAGAATTTGCACACCCCTCATTTTGAAGATGTTTGCGTAGCATCATGCCTCTATTTTGATTTTGAGATTAGCACTTTAGTTATCAAAATGTCGTCGAAGGAAGCAACGCATCAAAATTTTGCACGTGTATGGCGAAAATCCAAACTACTCTCATGCCAAGTTGGCAAAATTGTTGGATGTGGCTAAATCAACTGTTAGCAACGTATTAAATGTGTTCGGTGAACGTTTGTCGATAGCCAGGAATTTTTTTTTCCTTTATTATAGTGGCTTTCAGTCTCCTGGGCTGGTTCGCCACCCAGGAAAGCTGAATCGGGGGGAAATCCAAAGCCGGAGGCCACAGCGACGACAAAAAGAGTTGCCCACGGTTTCGAGCGGAACCCCAACCTCTCCGTCCGAGATGTCGCAAAGAAGCTGGGAGTGGCGCCTTCAACCGTGGATAGAGCTAAAAAACGAGCTGGACTGTCGACCTACAAGAAAGTGGTGACTCCAAATCGCGACGACAAAACAAAACACGTCGGCCAAAGCACGAACGCGAAAGTTGTACACGACGATGCTGGCGAAGTTTGATTGCGTGGTACAGGAGGATGAAACTTACATCAAGGCAGACTTCAAACAGCTTCCTGGACAGGAATTTTATACGGCAACCGGACGGGGAAAGGGAGCAGATATTTTCAAGCACATTAAACTGTCAAAGTTTGCGAAGAAATATCTGGTGTGGCAGGCCATCGTTACCTGTGACTTGAGGAGCAGCGTTTACATTGCGACCGGAACCGTCAACCAGGAAATTTATCTGAGCGAGTGCCAACAAAAACGTCTACTGCCTTTCCTGAGGCGACACAATTGTTCCGTTCTATTTTGGCCGGATTTGGCATCTTCCCATTACGGAAAAAGGCCACGGAGTAGTATGCTGCCAACAACGTTCAAGTGATGCCCAAGGACAAGAACCCTCCCAAAACGCCAGAGCTCCACCCAATCGAACAATATTGGGCCATCGTCAAGCGGAACCTTAAGAAGACACAAAAAGCTGTTGAGAGCGAGAAACAGTTCAAGGCAAACTGGCGTTCTGCGGCGAATAAAGTGGACAAGGAGACTGTACAAAATCTTATGGCAGGTGTTAAACGAAAGACCCGGCAATTCGCATTCGGTAAAAGGGAAGCTAAGCTGAATATTTCTCCTGTATTCCGTATTAACTTTGATCGACTCACACACATTAAAAATTTTGATCGGAACACCCTTTATAATTAAATGAGGATGGAGCATTGCCGCTTCATTACAAGTGTTGAGAAAAATGCCACGGCCTTCTGAATCGTTTTTTTTTCTGAGAATGTTCACATATGCTGATGAAAATGTTGATTAAAGCTAAATAAAAAGTAAAACAAAATATATTTAAAAAGCTAAATAATAAATATGTACAAATATATTGATGGAAGAATACACAGGATAAAAGGTTCCTAAACTGGTTGCCGAAATCAGTCAGTTCTGCCGAGGCCAACGTCCCTATGTTTCAGCAGAGTCTTTTATGATCATATGACTCGTAGAGGCGTAAGGTAGGAACTTGTGAGGACCAGAGGAACGTATCCTTTTTCGAGGTTGTCAACTCACCATTTGAAGCTCTAGACCAAAACATTTGTTGATACAATAAGAAACGATCACGTACGACAAAATATACTCAAAAAAGCTTGTTCGAACTAACATTGTAACTATTCATATGATATTTTATTGTTAGCTTGAATTTTCTTTGCTATTTTGCTAGGCTGCCAGGTGATCAATTTTCTTCTATTATATCAACAAATGTTTTGGTCCAACAATCGATAATAGACTTTGTTCCTTTCGTGGGTCAAATTTTTCACCTTGTCGACGGTGAGAGGGCTTACTCATGCTTATAACAATGAGCATCAATGTTTATAACATGCAAGTGGGAGCAACAATTTGACCAGTAGTGAGAGTTTTACATATTCTGCACATTTATTTCGCTGCCACGCCGTAGAACGTTTCTATAAAGGCACTAACATCAGGTGTGATATTGGCGGGTTATGCTGCAATTCACTCTCAGACTTCTAACTTTCAATCAAACGGAAACCACTAAAAGTACACTTTTCATCTTCGTGGCAACTTATGGTCTGTTGTATATCCATTTATTTTATGGAATGAATAACCAAAATACCTGGTTTGCTCATTTTGTTTCCATGTCGTCATTGCGACCAGTTTTTAGATCGATTCTGACATATTGTAGTTTGCTCAAGTGGGTCTATTGTGGTTTGCTCATGGTATAATAAGTGAATGTAGTTGCAAAATTTTCGAAAAGGGTGAACGTTTTGATCATGGTAAATATCTGACCGTTCGAAATGAAGCACATAGTCACAGAAAAGTTTACTTTAGAATGACGATAACAAATATGTATATTAGAGATAGGACGCGGAGGGCCCAAGGACGATTTGAAAAAGTAGATTAAACCTTTCCAAGTAGTTTATTTCGAGATGACTTCAGCACTGCCCCAGGGCTCCTATCAACTTAGATGGCACTTTGCTACAGATTATCATCTCCAGGAAAGATTCGAAATAACTAAACAAAGCTCGTGACATCTAGGATAGGGTATTAGATTGAGCTTCCATCTTACGAATGCATAATAAAACATTATTGCGGGGAAATTGAAACTGAAATTTTGAAAAACACTTCGGTCCAATACTAGTGCCCAAGCGGTCAACATAGGAAAGGAATAGGAATAGAATATGTGTTGGAGTAGTGGACTGTAACACTTATTACACGCATGGATTCTTTCGGATCGGACACAAATATGCACTTGAACTACTCTAAAATTATCCTATTTATTCATGAAACTAATTTAACTTATTGGAGAGATGCTTCGTTCGCGTCGATGGTTGATACTCGATTGGCGGACGGTCGACCACTCGGGTGCTCGCTGACTCCTGCTCGTTGTTTTTTCCCCTCCACTTCCGCACGTTGGCGCGCAAAGGTTGGCAGCGCCGCTTTATAGCATTTTGTAGACAAATCGTAGTAGACGGGGATTCGGTCGTCTCCCATTTCCCATAAAACCTTCGAGCTGTCAAGCTGTAGCTCGAACAATGGGAATAGAATATGAATAGAATAAGAATACAATAGGAATAAGAATAGAATAAAAATTTCCGGCTCAACTAGTCCTCAAGCGGCCAACATAGGCTAGTGCTTCGAAGGTATTGGTCGGAGTAGAGGTGACGGTGGAAAAGGGTCTAATTTTGACAACTAAGCTGTCACGCAGCTCCAACTAGAAAAAAGAGAATCAATAATATACTTTGTAAATTTTCGCCATTTCAGAGTTACAATCATCAAACCGCATGAGCTGAAGTGCCAAATAGCTGTATTTTATTATAATATGATGATGATGATGATGATGATGATGATGTAATACTACCATCTAATGAAGCAAGGAAACTTTCCATAGCAGTGGAATAATCTGAAAAACGATTTGATCAGGATTCTATTATTGTTTGTGATCAGCAAGCTAATGTATGAAGGGACAAAAACGTTCGGGCGGTCCCGTAAGCTGAGACACTTACGCAAAACCCGCGAATATAGGGAAGAGAATCTTCTTCCAGAAGCAAGGTCACACAGACAGCACTAGAGTCCAGCCCTCGATTGACAGAATAAACCCAATAGATGGGGTCAAAGAGCCCGCCCTCGTTCCGCGAAATGTTAACAATAGGGAGGAGGCAGTCCCATGCTCCCTATCCAAATCGTTTCACTTGGGTGCCCTGATGGTCCCTCCCTTCCCCCGTTATATGTTATTTATTTAATGTATAGTACATTTTGTCGTGGTTATTTGATTGCTTACCTTGTGTTAGAGAATTTGGCTGAAAGTAAGGGTTTTTATTATTCTTTATCATTGTAACTGTCTGTCAGGACCAATGATAACATTATAATAGCAAGGTTTGTATCTCTGAGTGCATTTAATTTCTAGAATTCAGCTTATTTGAATTGTGAAAAATACAGTAATAATCAAATTTTTATAATTCATTGTCGTTTTGCGTACCCTTTGACTAAATTGTTTTCGATTGTTAGAATCTCTTTTTTGTATGACATGTTTTCTGAATGCTGTTATTTTTCGCTTGGTTCGTTCCTCAACTTTAAACATGGGTTTAAGGCGTGATGTGAAGTAAGTCGAACTGCTTTATAGTAAAGTTAAGAAAAATGTATACTTTTAATTTTGCTTACGTCTATTTCGTTTATTCCATTCAACCCAACACGAGAAAATTAAAATTCGTCTTGAACTCATTCACGTGAGGTTATTTTATTCTTACTCATTGATGAACCCATTAATATCAAACCTTAGTGTTGTTGTTTTAATTATTTATTTATTGATTTTATTATTTTTTTTTATATTTTTTTTTTTTATTTGGGTACTTGCTAGCATTCTAGTATTTAAAATTTTCTTTTGTGCTAAGGTCTGATTTTTTTTTAATCATTGTTTTTTTTTCTAACTGAACCTACCTTAATTAATTTATACCTTTTTATTCCTGTGTCAATTAATCGGCTTTAACTCTTTTTTTCAGTTCCTAGTGTTTCTTTTCCAAAATTTGTACTTTTTTGATTTTTCATTTTTTTCTGCCGATGTTTCTCCGTCAGAAATTTCGCTATCTGATTCCTGGTATATTTCTTCTGCCTTTTTTTTAAATTCCTCCTTATCCTGCGCTAATCGTTTCCATTCTTCACTGCTTATTTCCCTATATCTACTCAAGTCTTGTTCTAGTGAGTCGTTCCACGTTAGGCTTGGTCGTCCTTCTTTTTTATTGTTGAATTTTAGTTTGTAAGCTAGTTTAAGTGGATGTGATTCAACTCTTCTCAGAATGTGACCATAAAAACTGATTCTTCCAACTCTTGCTCTCCTATTTATTGTTTTTCCTTCCAACAGTGTCTTGGCATTAAATTTAATATTTGCTGGTTTCTTACAAAGCTGTATTTTATTGTAATATGCATATTATTTAGTATTTTATCAAAGAATTGAATTATTTTCATCATATGATCATTGAATATTATTTGTAATCATATTAAATTTTCAGGATGTAGAATTTCATATGTAATATATATGTAAAGGTATTTTAGTTTAACATATTTAAATATTATTATATATTTCATACACATTAGTTAATGGAAATATACTTGTTTTTACATACATGATTGCATGTTTAGGTTTATTAAAGACTGAACCAGGACTATTCAGGAAGCGCTATACTACATTTCTGTAATTTCAGGATCAACAAATTGAAGTCCATGTGCACTAAGGTATTTTTTACACGTTTTTTTTATTCACACGGTTTGTTTTCAGCGATAATTCCAGAACGGAACAACGTATCGACCTAATTCGAATCACATTTTACGTTTTGGGCAAAAAGTAATCATAAGGCAGTTTTTCAAAAAATTCACAATTTTTTGCGTAAATATTCACAATTTTAAAAAATGTATTTGGACCATTGCGAGGAAAGGTAACACATGTAAACAAAATTGAAGCAATTTAAAATGTTTAAGGATGTGAATTTATCAACTCTATTTAGTCTTTTTTTACACGGTTTCATAGTAAAAGTGGAACGTATCCTCCGTGTAAAAAAACCTTAGTGTATATACTTTTCTCTTATATAAATATAAACATTGAATGCTAATACAGGGATATAGAAGGGACCATCAGAGCACCAGATTGAAGCACTCTGAATGGGGATAGTGGGGATGCCAACTCCACATTGCTAACAGTTTGTGAATAGAGGGCGGGCTCTTCTCCCCACCCATTGGGGCAGTCTCATGTTAGATAGCTCGCTTTTTTGAACAATTGTTCAATCTTGTTGTTGGAAGGAGATTCTTTATATCCGTGTGGATAAGTACACTCCGTGTCATAACTATAGAACCAGTCATTTTATTGAGGTTTTTGAGTAATAAAAGAGAATATTAGGTGCGCAACTAAGTTCCCGCTGTTTAGCAATAGATGGCGCCAGTAGTAAGTGTTGGTCGAATGTTGTACATCTTAAGCGTCATAAACCAAGCTCAGACATATGGTAAACAAACCGCTTTGCCAAATCAGTGACTTTGGATTAGTGTTATATATTTTGGTTGTTTGAAGATGTCTGATTTTGTGCCAAATAATCGTCATTTGCGGGAAGTGTTGATTTTCTTCTTTCATTCGAAGAAAACGGCGGCTGAAGCACATCGAGAGCTCGAAAAAGTTAACGGTGATGCTGCTCTGAGTGAAACAACGTGTCGTGATTGGTTTCGTCGCTTCAAAAACGGTGATTTCAGTGTTGATGATCGTCCGCGTGAAGGAAGGCCAAAAAACTTCGAAGACTCTGAATTGGAGGCATTGCTCGATGAGGATCCGTGTCAAACGCAAGAAAAGCTTGGTTCAGGATTAGGAGTTTCCCGCCAAGCCGTTTCTAAGCGATTGCATGCGTTGGGAATGATTCAAAAGCAAGGAACTTGGGTTCCTTACGATTTGAAGCCAACAGATGTTGAGCGTCGTTTTTTCGTCTGTGAACAACTGCTCCAGCGGCAAAAAAGGAAGAGTTTTCGACATCGCATTGTGACGGGTGACGAAAAATGGATTCATTACAGTAACCCAAAACGGAAACATTCATGGGGACTGCCCGGGCATGCTTCAACATCGTCGCCTAGGCCGAATATTCACGCTGCGAAGGTTATGCTGTGTATTTGGTGGGACCAAGTTGGTGTTATTTATTATGAGCTGTTGAAACCAAACGAAACCATTACCGGGGAACGGTATCGAACTCAATTGATGCAATTGAGCCGAGCACTGCACGAAAAACGGCCACAATACGAGCACAGACACGAAAAAGAGATTCTTCAGCATGACAACGCTCGACCTCACGTTGCGAAACCCGTGAAAACCTACTTGGAAACGCTCAAATGGGAAGTCCTACCCCACCCGCCATATTCTCCTGATATTGCACCGTCCGATTATTACTTGTTCCGTTCGATGGCACATGGTCTCACTGGTCAGCAATTCCACTCATATGATGACATCTCAAAATGGCTTGATTCTTGGATAGCATCAAAAGACGAACAGTTCTATCGAAATGGTATTCACGTTCTACCAGAAAGATGGGAAAAAGTCATAGTTAGTGATGGGCAATACCTTGAATAATTCGTTTATAACCTTTGTTTTCAAAATAAAGTTCCTTTTTCACCAAAAAACAGCGAGAACTTAGTTGCGCAACTAATACTTATTGGAAATGGAGTGTAAAGGATTGGATATGGTCTTTATCTATGTTTATAAGAATGTTTTTGTATCTTGGATTGTTATGGTAAGTTACTCAATAACGTAAACAAAAAGGCTGTGTTTCATAACTATAGAACCAGACGTGATGTTAATTTTCTCCAAAAAGTTTACACCGATTTTGCATTGATTGCAGCATGTTAGTAATGTGTAGGACCTCCTTTGTTCTCAATAAGCTCAAACAACATCAGTTCACAACTGAATTACATTCCCGTACTGCTTGTTGTCTGCATACACTGTACGTACCATCAGTCCCCACAAGTTTTCGATCGGATTCTGGTCTGGAGAACAAGCTGGCTTGGATTTTATGTTCAGATAACCACACTGGCGAAAAAAATCTCAAGAAGTTCATTGAAAAACTTTATGAAATGTAGCCACAAGTAACCGGTTTGAATTCCATACTTTTACCTTATGAAATGCGATGTTTTTTGTCTTCTTTACCAGCTTTGTTTAAGATATGATAATTATATGAGTTTTGATAACACAGCCTTATGAAAACATTATTGTTGATTATGATAACTGAACGCGTGCGTTATTCATTTTAAAATTGATTTTTTGATATAATTAACACTTCTATATATGTATTAGTTTTAGGAGGATGGGTTTATTTTGTAGTATAATTAAATTAATGAGATCAAAAGTCTTTATTTGAAAAAGAAAAGTACCTTCTTAGAATTCAATGGTAAAATATTGGAATAATTCAATGACATTTTAGTCACAGCTTAAGAGCCGATTTGTTCTCCAGCATCAACGAAAAGTTTCCTAAAAAAACACGAAGCTCATGTGTTTCAGTATGATGTATGATCGGTCGCCCAGAACATGTTTTTTGGTGCCAACAAACGGTATTTTCTGTAGGGATTAAAAAAACGCCTCGATAACAACCGGAATATGAATCAATTTTGAAAATTGGTCTTGAAACAATTTACGGATTTTTTCTATATATTATGGTTACCTAAGATGATCATACAGGATCCACCACTTAGGATAGATTTGATGATTAAAATTAGCGTTAAAAGGCTAACCTCGTGTGCAAGATTTTTTTATGATGATCTCGAAAATTCTGGTCGTTGATTCCTTGGTGCGCCATTGTTGTTGATTTATTGCCTTATGTTTTTTTCACCTACAGGAGGGTTATGAAAATCATAAGGTACTTTTGTGGAGCTAATAAGATACACATAAAAAAGTCGTAAGAGTCTCTTGCGATGCGTCATAAGGCATAATTTATGAATTTCGATAGTCTTTCTTATGAACTGATGCGTTATCGTGGTGGAATAACTAATCACCACGATGGTTTTGCTGCAAGTATGGTAGCAAATGGTTTTGAAGCATCTCGATGTACTCATGGCTGATCACTATTGTTGACGGAAAAGCAATCTGCACCACTCCGTATTGAAGACTGCCCCCTCCAAAGTTGCGAGATGAAAAGTAACGTGGCTCTTTCCGTAAATCTCTCCAGTACGAAAAGATTACATCTTGTCCATCGCGATTAAATTTCTTCTCATCAGAAAAGATAACCTGAAACATTAAACTACTTTAAAAAAATGTTAAACATGAATCAACATGATTATACACTCTACTCCAATCTCTACGCATGTTGGCACGGGCGAATTCAAGTCGGTTTGATCAATGACGGGTCAAAAGCCGTGGTGCATGCTTTAGTTTTTGTCGCCGAATGTTTGGAAAGCCGGTCGACTGTTGAACCCGAAACATCAAGCATAATCTGGTTCAGACTTTTGAATGAGTTGCTTTATTTATTTTTTATTTAAATAGCCATACATCGTATTTACGATATGACTTCATCTACAACATTTCGCCAATATACTCGGTCTATGGCTGCCTCTCTCCAACCTCGTTGACGACGCACACTCGCCAGATCCTGTTGCACCTGGTCCGCCCATCGTGCTCGCTGTGCCCCACGCCTTCTTGTACCGGCCGGATTCGAGGCGAACACCATTTTTGCAGGGTTGTTGTCCGGCATTCTCGCAACATGCCCTGCCCACCGTATCCTTCCAGCCTTCGCGACCTTCTGAATGCTGGGTTCGCCGTAGAGTTCAGCGAGCTCATGGTTCCATCTTCGCCGCCACACTCCATCCTCTTGTACGCCGCCAAAGATGGTCCTAAGCACCCGGCGTTCGAAAACATCAAGTGCTTGCAGGTCCTCCTCGAGCATCGTCCACGTCTCGTGCCCGTAGAGAACAACCGGTCTTATCAGCGTTTTGTGCATGGTACATTTAGTGCGGGGGTGAATCTTTCTTGACCGCAAGTTCTTCTGGAGCCCGTAGTAGGCACGACTTCCACTGATGATGCGTCTTCGGATTTCACGGCTGTTGTTGTTGTCAGCCGTAAGCAAGGATCCAAGGTAGATGAATTCTTCCACCACCTCGAATGTATCCCCGTCTATTGAACACTGTTCAATTAACACTGCTGCCTAGGCGGTCCCTGTCGCGCTCGGTACCTCCTGCTGGCATGTACTTTGTTTTAAACAAATTCACCTCCAGTCCGATTTTCGCAGCTTCGCGTTTTAGGCGAGTGTACATTTCTGCCACCGTTTCAAATCTTCTGCCGACAATGTTCATGTCATCCACAAAACAAACGAACTGACCGGATCGAGTGAAAATCGTCCCCCGGCTGTTGAGCCCGGCTCTTCGCATGACACCTTCTAGCGCAATGTTGAACAACAGGCACGAAAGTCCATCACCTTGACGTAGTCCCCGGCGTGATTCAAACGAGCTGGAATGTTCGCCCGAAATCTTCACGCAGTTTCGCACACCGTCCATCGTAGCTTTAATCAGTCTAGTGAGCTTCCCGGGAAAGCCGTTCTCGACCATAATCTTCCATAGCTCTATGCGGTCGATACTGTCGTACGCCGCCTTGAAATCGATGAACAGATGATGCGTCGGGACCTGGTATTCGCGGCATTTTTGGAGGATTTGCCGTACAGTAAAGATGTGGTCCGTCGTCGAGCGCCCGTCGATGAAACCGGCCTGATAACTTCCCACGAACTCATTTACATTTGGTGAAAGCCGGCAGAAGATGACCTGGGATAGCACTTTGTAGGCAGCGTTTAGGACTGTGATCGCTCGCCAGTTCTCACACTCCAGCTTGTCGCCTTTCTTGTAGATAGGGCATGTAACCCCTTGCTTCCACTCCTCCGGTAGCTGTTCTGGAATGAGTTGTTTGGAGCGTTGATTATTAGGCGTTGACTTCTTTTTGACAACTTTTTCTTGGGTCCATCTTTCTTATTTTTTTCCATATCCATCAGGATTGTTCAATAAATTCAAAACAACGTGATGAGATCTGTTCAAACGACGAACGATTTCGCGAATGCTGATATCACAATCACGATAGGCCAAAATCTTCCCTTTTTCCTGCTCTGACCAATGCGTTGCCCACGGCATTTTAGAGCTTAAATAAAACACGTCATAACACGTTAATTGGTGAAAGAAAACTGAGCTGCAGTTGAAGCGAATGGTTTTATTCAGGTATTGGTTCTATAGTTGTGAAACAGCGAATTTTCTGATTTTGGCCTATCGTGATTGTGATTGTGATGCTATTCATAAACAGTGTTTATTGATGCAGATGTGTAGAGGTCAGCTCTGCTATTGCTATTCATAAACAGTGTTTATTGATGCAGATGTGTAGTAGTCAGCTCTGCTACACGGTCATTACGAAATAATGATTAAAGAAAACAAAAACACCCTCAAAAAAATGTAAACGTTTTTTAAGTGGTTCTATTGTTATGAAACGGAGTGTATAAGTGATGATGCCTATCGATCCACCCAAACCGTTGTTGGCCCTTCATACAATGCACTATGGTCCAGATCACGAAACATGCTCCCAGCGCCTAAACTTGAAACTTTACAGCAATGTGATGTTCTACAACATGGTTTGTATCACTAAGGCCCATTTTTTGATGTTGATTAAAATTAGGGTAGTCCCCATTTTCACGGAAATACAAAAACTAACTTTTTTATTTGTAGAAATAGACGTTTACATTCTTGGGCAAAGTTGTAGCGCAGAAAATTTCATGGAATTGTCATATACCATTTTTTGTAGCTTGAAAATTGACCGATTTAGAGCAATTTTCCCTCATCAACTTAGAGTGTACTATAAAAAAATGTTTTTTTTTTTTGCCCTAACGATTTTATTTCAATTCTCACCGTAAAGTTGTGTTCCGACGAGTTTTAGAACTTCCAAAGATGCGTACTTTGGGATACAAACGTTGCCGCTAGCTTCAACCGATCAATAGTTATTGAAGTTTTTCTCAAAGAAATACGCCCTTTTCAAATGTTGATTTCTATGATTGGGGCAAAAAAATTAAAGACGTCATTTGAAAGGACAATTTATATTGTTTAACATATGTGAAAACTAGAGATATGTTATTTTTGTATCTTGAGAAAATTACATTTGAATCTGGGATGGTTTTAGAAGAAAAACTTCAATAACTATTGATTGGTTAAAGCTAGCGGCAAAGTTTATGTATCAAAATCTCGCGCCTTCAAAAGCTCTACAACTCGTCTCAACACAATTTTACGATGAAAATTGAAATAAAAAAGTTAGGACAGAAAAACTTTTTTTTATGGTACACCCTAAGTTGACGAGGGAAAAGTTGCTCTAAATCGGTCAATTTTTAACCTTAAAAAAAATGGTGGTAAACTTTGAAATAAAAACGCTAAGGCAAAATATATTATTTATTCTACATTTTCAATTCAATTAGGATTCCTATTTTCGTTAACCTTCGAGATCGAAAATTGTTTATCCGTGAATTTTTTATTCCACCAAGGAACCTTACAAAACCTCAGTTTGAAAGTTTGTCAGTTCTTCGAAGAGATCTTGCGCTGGAATCCGTAAACGGGTGTTATTATAAAAACATGCAGGTTTCTCGTGAAGGAGTAGTGAATTTTTTGGATAAATGGAAAAAGGTGTTAAAGATATTATTGAACATTTATCTAAGAGAGATCCGTCCATCTGTATCGCGAGTGCCAAAATGCGGCTGGAAGTAGAGAAGCTGTGCTTTTCCAAACGTTGTGGTAAATGTTCCCGCACCTTTTCTCGGTTTGTGGAACAACATGTCGGTTGGTTGGCGAAAAAAATCCCATTCCCTGTTAATACTCCGAGAACTGTGCGGCAATACAAACAGAAGCTTTTCTCGGAAAGCGGCCGAAGAACACAGCTGAATCGTCTGCGAAATCTTAAGTCCCAATTCAGCACCGAAGAGCTGGGGCTCGCAGCGGGATTAAGTGCAAGAGCAGAAAGCCATCGCATTGCTGGGAAGGCATTAGAAAAAATTGCGAAAAATCCAACAACGAATTTTGCAGACAGCCAGGAAGTGCCGGTCCTAATGTCTCCGGAAAAAGCGTTGGGGTTCATCTGCCGGAATGTCTTCAGCAAGGCGCAATACATGGACATACGGATGACCACAAAGGAGCAGGGAGTTAATTTGTACCCCTCGTACAACACCATTGTTGAAACAAAACGGCTTTGCTATCCATGCGGTATGTTAATCTGATACATATTATGAAATTATTTTAAATTATTTACCTAGACGAACCGGCCAGCGGCTGCAAGTCTCGTTAATAAAGCCACCAATCTAATCTTAAATTATTAAACTACTATAGGTATACGCATTAAGCCGCCAGAGGCAAGTGTTGTTCTCCAGCATCTTGTTGACCACACCGTGAAGCGCCTTGCTGAATTCATCAAGTTCGATACCGGATCCCATGCGCAAAGTATGGTATTAATCTGCAAGTAGGGTTGCGACGGTAGCTCAAACCTCAGCAGGTAACATGTTTAAAATGATTATCAATACTACACCTCCATAATTTATTTATTTTAAATGTGCTTCACCATGGTGGATACCAAAGTTGTAAACGATTTGACGAAGACACACTCCCAAAAATGCCATATTTGCCAGCGAGCCGGAAAACAACTCAACATACCGTACGATACGGTAGACTCCGATGATCCTGAGAAGTACATATTTGGTATATTCCAAGGATTTGGAAAAGCGGAAGCCTAACTGAATATTTTTCCTGAATTTTATACTAATTGAACTTGAAAAAGAAATTTAATTTGATTTTTTAAATAAACGATTTCACCGATTTACACGCGTTTTCCCTTGACCAAATTTTGACCGTATCACCCTTTATGAGGAGTATGCCGGAGTATACACGGAAGCTGTATAATTCGTTATATGGATGGTTTGCTCTTTCTCCGACTGTACATAAACTGCTAGTGCATGGGGCCGCAGTAATTAAACATGCACTACTCCCAGTCGGAATGATTTCCGAAGAAGCGGCCGAATCTAGGCACAAAAGCATTAGGAGGTTCCGGTCCGATCACGCAAGAAAGTTCAACAGAGAAGTGAACTTGGAGGATGTTTTCAAGCGGCTTCTCATGACATCCGATCCAGTCATTTCGTTGACAAATAAACGAATGCAAAAGCAGTCAGAAGTTAGCCTTCCGGAAAACGCCATGGATTTATTGATGTAATTAAATAATAAATAAATAAATAAATAAATATAAATTAGGTATTATCTAAAAAAGTTCAGAGGTGTTTCTATTCTACTAATCATTGAAAAAATAAACCCTTTCAGAGTATATTCTTAGAATGATTAGGATACCGTTTTAAAAGTTCATCGTTTTTTTAGCTATGCATACATTGTTCAGCTTAAAATTAAATTAAATTTAAATTAGTTAAATACGTTTTTTGAAGCTTAAACATTGACCGATTTAGAGCAACTTTTCCCTCGTCAACTTAGGGTGTACCATAAAAAAAAGTTTTTCAGTCCTAACATTTTTATTTCAATTTCCATCGTAAAATTGTGTTTGGACGAGTTGTAGAGCTTTTGAAGGCGCGAGATTTTGATCTATATATACTTTGCAGCTAGCTTTAACCAATCAATAGTTATTGAAGTTTTTCTTCTAAAACCATCCCAGATTCAAATGTAATTTTCTCAAGATACAGAAATAACATATCTCTAGTTTTCACATACGTTAAACAATATAAATTGCCCTTTCAAATGACGTCTTTAATTTTTTTTTGCCCCAATCGTAGAAATCAACATTTGAAAAGGGCGTATTTTTTTTAGAAAAACTTCAATAGCTATTGATTGGTTGAAGCTGGCGGCAAAGTTTGTATCCCAAAGTACGCGTCTTTGGAAGTTCTAAAACTCGTCGGAACACAACTTTACGGTGAGAATTGAAATAAAATCGTTAGGGCAAAAAAAAAAATCGGTCTAAATCTAAATCGGTCAATTTTCAAGCTACAAAAAATTGTATATGAAAATTCCATAAAATTTTCTGCGCTACAACTTTGCCCAAGAATGTAAACGTCTATTTCTACAAATAAAAAAGTTAGTTTTTGTATTTCCGTGAAAATGGGACCACCCTAATTTTAATCAACATCAAAAAATGGGCCTTAGTGATACGAACCATGTTGTAGAACATCACTTTGCTGTAAAGTTTCAAGTTTAGGCGCTGGGAGCATGATTCCTCGTAAATTCGTGATCTGGACCATAGTGCAATGGCGATAAGAAAACTCAATCAAGATTAAAACAGGGGAGAGCCCGTTGCTGTTGGACATAGCTTCCATGCTACAATGGGTAGTGGCATGGTAGCCTGTATCATACATATTATGCTATCCTACCACGCGTTTCTATTGCCAACCATACGTCCCCATCAATCTAAAGTGATTTTCATAATTTCATTTAGCTTTTTTAGAGCTGAGGTATGGTCCATAAACCACGTGTTCTCATATTTGGGATTTTCAGACCTTTTCTTTTAAATTGGTAACAAAATATTCGTAGCTCTTTGTATTGTTTTCGTGTCAACATGCTGATCGAGAATTGACCATAGATTTTCAATTGGGTTCAAGTCTGGTGATTGCGGTGGCCATTCAAGAAGTTTTATGCAACATCCACGGAAAAACTTCATGGTTTTACGGGCCGTGTGCTTCGGATCATTATCTTGTTGAAAGATAAACTTGTCTTCCAGTCCAACTTTCAACAAAGACTCCTCCAAGTTTTCATTAATAATGTCTATGTACCTATCAGCCGTCATTATACCATCGATTTGAGTCAAATTACCATTTCCAGACCAAGCAAAACACCCCCACACCATTATGCTTCCTCCTCCATGTTTTACGGTTTTTTGCACATTCCGGTCCAAAAGTCGTTCGCCAGGTTTAACCCACACTTTAGAACGCCCTTTCATTCCAAATAGATCAAACTTGCTCTCATCAGACCATAAAACTTGTTTCCAGAACGCAACTGGTTTCTCGGCGTATTTTTTAGCGAACTCTAGCCGTTTAACTCTATTTCTCTTTTGAATCAATGGGCGACGTACTGCCAATTTGCTCCTTAAACCTGCATCCTGAAGCCTGGAGCGCACAGTGCGTTCTGAAATACTCAGCTGCAGATTTTCCTTTATCACTCGGCTCGTAACTGTTGGATTTTTCCTGGTTTCACGAATAATTCTGGTGTCTTCACGCGGAGTCGTGAGTCGCTTCCGCCCGCGTCCATGTCTATCAGCTACTGATCCGGTTTCCTGAAACTTTTTCCAAACTTTGCGAACACCAGAATAACTCACTCCATATCTGACGGCAAATTTACGTATAGATATTTGCTGTTGACAGTCCCTCACAATTAATTTTCGTACGGATAGGTTAATTTGTTTCGAATCCATTTTCAACATTCAAACGAAATCCGAACCGGCGCGAACAGAACCAAAACAAACAGTGCTCGACACCTTCTGATAGGCTGAATGTGCTGTGACAAGATGCACTCAAGAGAATTATATGTCGGTTTTGAGCACTTTTTTTCTGCCAGGCGGAAAAACATTCACACACATATGATACATCAGAAACTAAGCTATACAAACTTAATCATGATTTTGAATAAACAGAATGATAATGCTATACAAAAGCTGCATTTTGGTCGAATAGACTTTATATTTTTGCATCAATACAAAATTGGTATAATAATGGCAACCATTTTTTAGCTGGTGAACACTTTATTTCTGCCAGTACTGTAGGTACGAAATCCTTAAATTCTGTATTTTAAGAAACCTTACTTACTTACTGGTACCAAGCATCAAATTCAGTATAATTATCGAGAAGTCGCTATATCAGGAAACGTTCTCAAGAAAAATGCATTACGGCTATTATAAAAACCGATCAACCAGCCAATTTGCGCCCCTCAAGCGTGTCTATTTATTCCCATAGGACGTATTCACCAAGATAAATGAAAAGCAGTTCAAGCCGCACTCGATACGTTTCGTCTATCATCGAAATTAATCATTTCCACCCGGGGCCCCTTTTCGTATCAAGCACACAATCGATAAACGTGGCTGTTAGGCTAGGTCCGTCAATCTTCTTCCGAGGATTCACTTGCCCATTATCTTATCAGCACGCCGTGTGCTTCTTTTTCAGCGTCAGCGTCGACTCTTCGACACCACCCTTCATGGGCCGGGTGTGTTTGTGTGGAACGAACGGCAGCTGTCCGCCGGATGGCTTCACTGGAAATGGCTGGCAGTGATGCAAGCGAACCGAACCACCAAAGCATGATGCATTGGATAAGTAAATGGATCACCACCAGGCGAAAGCGAAAGAAGAAAGAATGTAAACAACTCCGGCCCAAACAAGCAAGCTTCACTCAATCTATGGGTTTTGATGTTTGCTCGCGGATGGAATCAACAACGGACGGACAAGAAGAAGACCGGCGTGCTATCGGCGGAACTGGTATCGATCAATACAATCGCAGCAGGCAGATTGAAAGAGAGTCAAAGTTCAGAGTGTGTGTGTGTTTTTTTCCAGTTTGCTTGGCAGCGATAAAGTAGAACCGTTCATCACTCACAAAAGCCAAACTGTTGATTGTGTTGTTTTTGGATGGATTTCTGTTTTCGGGGTTAGAAACACGTAAACGGCACTGGCAGACAAACTCGGATAGCCTCAAAGTTAAATAAAGACGCAAAGAATCAAGAAATGGCAAAGCTGAGTGGTTGTTTTTGTTTTTACCGCTGAAGAAATGAAAATTCGCAAACCATTGTGGGATGAGAGTGCTGCTAATTTAGCTGTGTCAGCTCAATAAACACTCACCTCTCGTCAGTCACATTCTGATAGTGAAAAGGATACCGCCATACAAATTCGCTCGGTTTCCGAGAAAGGCGATAAGCGGATTCGGAAACGTATCGAAGCAAATTCAAAATGCTTTCAATAACTCGATTCATCGGAATGAGTTTGAGTGACACATGTTCCATGAAAACGACTAAACCGAAACGAACATTGACCAGGCGCCATTCTAAGGTACATTGAGGTATAGGACTCATAACATTGTTCCGTTGGAGCAGGGAAGGGAGGGACCGATGGCAAACCAGTTACCAGCGGTTTGCCCGGCGAACGGCGAACGGAATCGGAATTGCAAATGAGCAAATGAGCGGCAATCGATTGCTTCGGGCTAATAAGAATGCGACTCGCAGACGAGCTTGTTAGTTTTACCAGGCGGCGAAAGGGCAGCTTACGGTGAAGTGAAGGATGGCTTTGTTCGCAACGTGACACTTGCACTCACTCCCATCACGTGCACGCCATATTAAGCAGTGGCTGGCGTTCGTAATGAGTTCGTGTAGAACTGTCATTTTCGGACGGAGTAAAACATGTCCATCACTTGTAATTTGAATGTTTCATGCACAAACAGAAAGAAATTGTCAATTAAGCTTCTGCTCAGACTTGCGCTCTTTTGTTGCTGCTACACTCGGATCTCGCATATTATTATTTTTGCTCCAATTCCCGCTCCTTTCAACTCAATTCTAGTAAATAATAATAGGAACATCTCACCAGGGTCCTCACGTTGAGCGTATAACATCTCTTTTTTGTTACAACTGAGGTTTATTCACATGACTGGAATGGATTGGGATTCCATAAATGTATTTTCAACATTCTGAGAAAATCAGATGTCTCTTCGTCGTTGATTGCTCCCGAAATTTGTTTGCTTCTTTCCATTTCACAACATACCCAACTCCAACCGAAACCCCAAAAAAGTTAACATCGTTGACAAATTAATGAGACCATTCCTGTTCTGGAAAACAGGTTTAAACTCATTCCAATTTAGAACTATTTATTTGTCATCTTTTTTTAAAATTTTATTAACTATTACATAAAAACACCCCGCACCCAGCAAAAACAAACAACAAAAAACAACGACAGGGATAGGAGAAGTATTTTTTTTTTTTGTTTATTCCTCCCCCACAAAAAAAAATTAAAAAAAAAAAAAAAGAATTAAGAGTCACCCAAAAACAACCCAAGGGTTTTTTCCCTTTAAAAATTTTTTCCCAAAAAAAAAAAGTGGTTTTTGAAAAAAAAAGGTCAAAAACGGGTTATTACAAAAACAAACATTAGAGACCCCCACTCTTGACGTAGGACAACGTCTTTGTTTTCTAAACCGGGGTACAATCTAAAAAAATATCTATTGCGACCGTCACGAAATGCGGTCAGGTTTTGAGCGTTAATATCTCAGTTGTTTCTCCAAACATTTTCTAAATGTTTGCACCAATCGATTGGAAATATTTCTACGCGTCGATTCAATAATGAAAACTTTTGATTTTTAACATTAAACTTTTTAAAATAACGCAAATATAAGGTGATGTCTTATAATGCCGATATTTCAGAGTAAATTTACTAAATGCACAGTACTTTACTATCACAGACTTCAAATTTAAGTAAGGAACGTCTCCTATGCATCAGTAAAAGATATTTAAGGGGGACACGTGAGCTTTTAGCTTCAGTCTTTCGGCAATCTCGAAGATGTTGTGTCCGCGCACCTTGTGCATCGTCAAGTCATCTGGCACACTCTACTGCCTAGCAACATGTCTGGCCGTGACAAATTTACAGTTGGATTAAAGTTCCCGCTCAGTCGCATTCACCGTCTACTCCGGAGGGGCACTACACCGAATGCGTTGGTACCGGAGGCCCCCGTCTACCTCGCTGTTTTGAATAACTGGCGGCTGAAGTCCTCGAGTTGGCAGAAAACGCCACCCGTGACAACAAGTAGACCAGACCCAGGTAACCAATAAGTAGTTCCAAAGCGTCTTAACGGCAGCCTATCCAGCAATTAAGTCGCCTTAAATGCAACATAAATGCCGTTGTTGGCTCAATATACGGCTGCTTTAATGCAATGCTATGATAATGCTTCATTAATGCTATTTTGCATTCGAAATGCTTATTACAGGCTACAAGCATTTAAATAGCATTTGAAATTCAACTTTACAACAGATAGCATTCAAGATGCTGATATAATGCTAATATAATGCTTGTAGCATCTAAAATGCAGATTTAGGGTTGATTAACTGCATATGCTAATGCTTATTGGTTACCTGGGGAATCATCCCACGTCACATGCAGCTGGCCCTCCGCATCGACGAGGAGCTGATAAAACTTCTCTCCTGTGTGAACATTTCACGGAGTGTTGTCCTTTTCGGCCGTCCTGCTGCACAAGAAAACCGAGTAAAAAGCCTTATTTTAATCGCGAACCATGTTCCCCCTGCCAACAACTAAAATCCGTCATTTTCGGGACGAACTAATTAATTTGCCCATCTAAAGAGTTTGATTATTTGAAGTTTCTCTTCCGCTCATCAAAATTTCCATTACCATGCAACGGGCTTAACATGGCATTGCTTAAAACAACGCGTACCGGAGTAAATGGCCAAGCACGTTGGACAACCAACAAACGATATATTAGAAGTTAATAAGAGTAGAACTGCAACACGGCTGATTGACCATGTGTACACATAAATTTTTATTTTTATAAAATGAATTAAATAAAAAAGTTTAGTTTCGGGCAGGGCCAGGACCAAGGGAGGGGGGGGGGGGGGGAGCCGTTGGCCGGGGGTTTTTTTTAAAAAAAAAACCCCCACCTAACCCAAAAATTTTTTCCCTTTCATAATTTTATTACTCTATTTCACACACTTATAACAGGAAAAAACAAACAAATAATATTTTTTTAAAAGATTTTTTTTTTTCCCCCTCCCCCGCCCGAAAAACCCCCCCCCCCTACTCACCACGCCCCCCACCAAACCCCGCGCAACACTTGCGCCACCTTTCTTACACACTTTCATCCACTCTTTCTTTAAATATGTGTCGTTCTTGAAGACCGTCCGGAGCTTGCCCTTCATAATCCCCCAGAACTTTTCTATTGGGCAAAGTTTGGCAAGTTTGGCGGATTTGCCTCCTTCGGCACAAAAACAACATTGTTGGCTTGGTACCACTCCATCACCGGTTTCGCGTGATAGTACATTGCCAGATCTGGCCAAAACAGAGTGTCACCTTCGTTGGCACGGCTGGCTGAATTTGCCGCACTCACAGTTCGCCTGCCACATCAAGTAAAGGGCGATACGGTCAAAATTTGGTCAATATCAACTTGACGTATTCCTTTCAATTTTGCATTTAAAAAACCTGAACACCCCTCATTTTGAAGGTGTGTGTGTGTAGAATGTTGCTCCTATTTTGATTTTGGAATTCACTCTTCAGTTGTCAAAATGCCGTCCAAGCAAGAAGAGCAGCGTATCAAAATTTTGCTCGCGCATCGCGAAAATCCGAGCTACTCGCACGCAAAGTTGGCAAAATCGCTAAAAGTTGCCAAATCAACCGTTACAAATGTAATTAAAGTGTTTGGGGAACGTTTGTCGACAGCCAGGAAGTCTGGATCGGGGGGAAATCGAAAACCGGAAGCCGCTGAGACGACAAAGAGAGTTGCCGGTAGTTTCAAGCGAAACCCTAACCTATCTCTCCGAGATGCCGCAAATAAGCTGGGTGTATCGTCTACAACCGTGCATCGAGCCAAAAAACGAGCCGGACTATCGACTTACAAGAAGGTAGTGACTCCAAATCGCGATGATAAACAAAATACGACGGCCAAAGCGCGATCCCGGAGGCTGTACACGACGATGCTGACGAAGTTTGACTGCGTGGTAATGGACGACGAAACCTACGTCAAAGCCGACTACAAGCAGCTTCCGGGACAGGAGTTTTATACGGCGAAAGGAAGGGGAAAGGTAGCAGATATTTTCAAGCACACGAAACTGTCAAAGTTCGCAAAGAAATATCTGGTTTGGCAAGCCATCTGTACCTGTGGCTTGAAAAGCAGCATTTTCATAGCTTCCGGGACTGTCAACCAAGAAATTTACGTGAAAGAGTGTTTGAATAAACGTCTGCTGCCTTGCCTGAAGAAACACGGTTGTTCCGTACTGTTTTGGCCGGTTTGGCATCTTGCCATTACGGTAAAAAGGCCATGGAGTGGTACGCCGCCAACAACGTGCAGGTGGTTCCCAAGGACAAGAACCCTCCCAACACGCCAGAGCTCCGCCCAATTGAGAAATACTGGGCTATTGTCAAGCGGAACCTAAAGAAGACCAAAAAAACTGCTAAGGACGAGCAGCAGTTCAAGGCAAACTGGCTTTCTGCGGCGAAGAAGGTGGACAAGGTGGCTGTACAAAATCTGATGGCAGGGGTCAAGCGTAAGGCCCGGCAATTCGGATTTGGAAAAGCGGAAGCCTAACTGAATATTTTTCCTGAATTTTATACTAATTGAACTTGAAAAAGAAATTTAATTTGATTTTTTAAATAAACAATTTCACCGCTTCCCCTCCCCAATTTCCCCTCCCCCCCCCCTTCCCAATTTCCTCTCCCCCCACCCCCCCGGTCCCACCAAAACCCCTGGCCGGCGTCTTCCCCCCCTTTTTTCTTCCCTCCCCCTCCCCTTTTTCCTCCCCCCCCCCCCCCCGCCCCCTTCCCGGCCCCGGCTTGCCCCCGTCCTTTTTTTATCGAATCGGTTAGGCGCCTACCAAAGATAACATAATGCAAAAAGATACTCGACTTCCATTTTTCTCATATATTGTGCAAGAGACAACCTCTGCTTAAATTAAGACTGCCATCTGTTGAGAAAAAAGCTCATAAAATTGAACTTCTGAATAAAAAAGATTGATCGTGTATGTCCGAGATCATGCACAGAGACAAATTTGATAGTCAATTTTACCATTATTGGGGGTTCGAATGACTATTGCAGTATAGTGATTTTGAACCAACTATGATCATGGTCAAAACGACCGTTAAAACGACCATTACAACGATAGAATTTTTCTCAGAGTGTGACAAAAGAAGACCTTATGATCTCCGGAATCAACTCAAATTTTAAATTATAATCCACATAAAACCACAAAAAAAATGCACGCAGCGAAAACACTATTGAATATCTTGGAAATCCAGTACAATTTATCTCACTTTAATGTTATACTTTAAGATTGAATAATTTTTTTCGATTTACCAATTTTGCCTCGGAAAAGTGAGAATAAATTTGAGAAGAATTTTAAGTGGAAAACAACTAAAATTTAATTCCATTTCGGTGTTCGTGCATATGTAAACAAACACCATCACCCATCAGCTTGTTTTGAGCAATCATTCAAAACAGTAATGTTATTATGAAATTTAAAGCTTGGATAATTGCATGATAATATTGATCGGATGTAGTACGAAAGACCAACATAATGTAAAAGCACGGATGAAATTTTCGGGGACATTGCTCTTGCTTCTGAACGATTTTATTTCTAGAAAGTTTTTTCAAATGGGCTTATCTGGTTGATGGATTTTCTTCATCGACTTTCTTTTTCAATTACCACAGCTATTCAAACATACTTCGTTTCAAATAGGCCACAAAGTTTGATAACAAAATCTGTTTAACTTAAGGATATTGAAAAAAAAAAATTATTTTTTTAGCTGAGATATTGACGAAAAAGAAAGTCTATGAATAAAATCGATAAAAGCAGACAAGCCTATTTGAAAAAAAGGGTCGTAGATTTTCTTGTTACGAAAATATTGTGTCGCTGGTTTGAACGCTTATTCGGATTTTCCAAATATTGAGTAACTGGAACCCATTTCCATAAAACAGACTGAAACGTCAAACCACGGGTAAGGCGATTTATGAAAGTGGGTAAATTTTATTCGGTTCTTCATAAATCTGGTCCAATCCTTTATTAAGCTGTTAGACTATATTGAATACCCGTCAGCGTCAGTCGCCATTTTTCCAAGTGAGGTGTGAAATTTAATAAAGTCAAATTTAAAAACAATCATCCAGCTAATGGAGCAGATTGCAGCGGTAGTGGATACGGTAACGTACCGCAAATTGAAAGGTATTATACTGTTTCTCCATTTTCTATTAAATATCCAAAATAATCCATTCTTGAAATTCGATTTGTTCGATCAGCGAAAGCTAACCAATCACTTCCAGCAGAGCCTGTTCGAGCTTAGCGGACACACGGCCAAGGAATCTCCGGAATGCGTAAGCGATGCGCACCAGCACCGGGTTCTGGACACCGTGATGACCCAGGTAACCAATAAGCATTAGCATATGCAGTAAATCAACCCGAAATCTGCATTTCAGATGCTGCAAGCATTATATTAGCATTATAACAGCATCTTAAATGCTATCTGTTGTAAAGTTGCATTCCAAATGCTATTTAAATGCTTATAGCCTGTAATAAGCATTTCTAATGCAAAATGGCATTAATGAAGCATTATCATAGCATTGCAGTAAAACAGCCGTATATTGGGACAAAAGTGGCATTTATGTTGCAATTAAGGCGACTTAATTGCTTGATAGGCTGCCGTTAAGATGCTTTGAGTCTGCTCATTGGTTACCTGTGGAGTGTTGTCGAGAATCAACTGCTAGAGGAGAGCTACCATTCGATGATTTCGCTGGCGGGTGCCGTGCAGAGATTGGGCTAGTATCTGGTCAACTTGCTCGCTGTATATTCGTATATGTGTGCATGTGTGTATTTATGAAAGAATTTATGAATGAAAGAAAAGATGAACGTGATTTTCCAACTTCGGCCCCATACTTATAGGTAATCAATACTTCGAGTAATTCGATTTAGAATCAATTTTAATTATAGATGAACTTTATTGAGCATGTATATCCTGAAAAAAAAAATTCATAGATTTTCAATAATATAAACATTTTTTTTCACACAACAAAAAAAAAAAACACAACACCCCCCTCCCTCCCACCCACAACAAAACAACCCCCACCCCCCCCCCCCCTCAACCCAACCTAAAAAATTTTAACGAAAAAAATCAAAAAAATTTTAAACCCCCAAAAACCTTTTTTTAATAAACCCCCTATTAACATACGATAGAATCAATAGTATGTAAAATTAAGAGTATTGTTCATGACGATAAGATGACAATAGAAGTTATTGTTTTCAAAACAGAATCTAATGTAAATTGAGGCATCGACAATAGAACAAGGGGGTAGTTATGTATCTTAACTATAAAAAAATAAATTTTCTCCGAACCATTTTTGAGTGTCAATTACTATTGATTGTATTGTATCACAATTGTTGAAAATTCTAGCATATGGGGTGAGTAGTAGATCTATTGTAATGACAATATGCATTTTCCATTTATCTGATACAAGTACAATCAGATTCATGGTCGGCAATAGATATTAATGTTATTTCATATTATTGTATTGTAATTGTATGGTTATTTTTATCCGGGTAACCATACCACCAATACAATATTGAAACTACAGAGGTGACACACTTTTTTATTCCAATGCATAAAAAAATCCTAAATATAGCAGCCTCGGGTATTTATTTATTGCAATATTTTACCCGAGTTCCATAAAAACTAAATTTTATAATAAAAATTGTAGGTTAATCCAAATTTGAGTTTACACCCAGTTACCCAATTTTGAGTAGTTCCATTTTTTAAAATTTGGGTTTACGTTTACTCAATTTTGGGTAAATCTGGTGGAGCGTGTAAAAGGTATGGAGAAGGTGTAACTGTCAATTGAGTTTGACAGTACATTAACAGTGTACTAGTTGGATTTTTGCTCACCAGGCTGCACTATTCGTGTCTCCTGTGAATCGCAAGAGTCGTGTATCTTTTTGCATTGTGTTATCTTTGCGCCTACCTTACCTTGAAGACATAAAGTCCGGCCCACTTCATTGCCTGCTGGACCAACCAGATGGAAGGATTGACCTGCTTGGCCACATCCCGAATCAAATAGTTCGGATTGCACTTGAAGTAATCCCTCACCTTCCTGGATTTCACGGGGTCGGTCGTCTCTGCTTTTTTTTCCGCTGCCAGCGCCGATGGGTCGTCTGGGTCTCCTTGATTTTACCACCGGGACACGGTAGAATTAACGATCCGAACTGTTTTGCGCTCGACATTTGGGACTGGCCTGGATTTTCTACTACCATTTTTTTTGCATCTCGGTAACCATTTGACAAATTGTGACGAAATTTAGCACATGTAAACATTACACACTGAACTAGTTTTTATTAAACATTTCATCTATCTTTACTCATGCAATAATACAGTTTTTCAAGCTGCATAAACAAAAGTGGATTCAGGATCCTAAAGGTTCTCAATTATGTTCTCAGCAATCTGAAGCCTAACGTACATTCCATCGAGCACCCTTAAGCAGCAACCAAGCTGAATATGAGTTCCATGGTTCTTCGTCTTAAAATTCAGTTCGACACTGTGTAGTGCAGTGTACTTTTATACAGCTTTTAAGTTTCTAAGATGTTCGCAGATTTAAATTTAGTATTGATTTGATGGGGTTGGGTAGGTAGTTGATGAATCTGCCATGAATCTGTCCAGTGCATCATAATCCATTGCTGATCATAAGGACCTGGCCAGGTGTTGTACAAAGAGATTGATGGACGAAGAGCCTGTCACACCCAAGGCAGCTCTTCTGGCGCTTCCATCGTCTCTACAACAACCAACCCAGGATTGTGTATGGTCGTAAAATGCTATGCTATGCTATGCTTTGCTATGCTAAAGGGTGTCCACGATGAAATTGCCACACACAAAATTGATTCGCAAAATTCGAGTTTTCATCCCATTGCCATCAAATTTTCAGGGATTGGAAATAACTATTAAACTTCATTTTACCATTTTACTCGTATTTTATTTACAGTCCATACGCAAATGCCCGCACCTTGGCCTTAACCCCGGCCATAAGATTCTGCACAACCTGTGAATCAACCGTTTTTTGCATGTAAACCCATACTTTCTTCAGTTCCTCGACTGTCTTCACTACCTTAGGTCGTTTAAGAAGGTGCTGCTTCATAATCGCCCAGTACTTCTCGATGGGGCGGAGCTCCGGAGTGTTGGGAGGGTTAAACATTTTCGGCACGAAATTGACCTTATTGTCCGCATACCACTTCAGCACGTCCTTGGAGTAGTGGCATGAGGCCAAATCCGGCCAGAAGATTGTTGGGACGTTGTGGGCCTTCAGGAGAGGAAGCAGCCGCTTCTGGAGGCACTCTTTTATGTACACCTGTCCGTTCATCGTGTCCTGGGTCACGAAAGGTGCACTCCGCTTCCCGCACGTGCAGATGGCTTGCCAAACCAGGAATTTCTTCGCAAATTTGGACATCTTCTGAGTGCGGACATGCTCCGGAACGCTGAACTTATCATTGGCCGTGAAAAACAGGTTGCCGGGATCTGTTTGAAGTCGGCCTTCACATATGTTTCGTCGTCCATGATGCAGCATTCAACTTTCGTCAGCATGTTGAGGTACAACTTCCTGGCACGGGTTTTGGCGGACTTGTTCTGCTTCTCGTCGCGATTAGGGGCCTTTTGTACCTTGAACGTTCGAAGCCCAGCCTTAGTTTTGGCCTTCTGGACAAAACTTCGGCTTAGGTGCAGCTTCTTAGCCACATCCCGAACGGAGGCGTTCGGATTTCGGTTGAAGGCCCCAACTACGCGGTTGTGATTTTTGGTGTTGTACGGAATACTTTTTCCTTCACTTCTGGGCTTCCGATCGGTGGTCAACCGTTCCTCGAACCGCTTAATCACTTGCGACACCGTGGAATTCGCGATTCCCAACGTTTTAGCGATGGAACGATGCGAGAGATCCTTGTTCTCGTGATGAATGCGCAAGATTTTATCACGCACGAGCTGTTCTTTCGGCTCCATTTCCGCGAGTTTTGATCACAGGACTTTAAAACTTGCATGTAAATAATGCACTATGAACTAAATCCACCCAAATTTTCATTAAATTGTACCCAACGGTTAAAAAGTTAGAGCAATTTCATAGTGTGGTAATTTCATCGTGGACACCCTTTATTACACATTTTTAGAGCAGAGTATTCACGAAATATCGCAATCCATGCAATAAATCTACCAAAAAAAAGCAAAGTGAATTTTCGACAGTTTTCATTCTGAGTTGTGCCAGTATTACAAGAAAACGACGAAATATGCTAATTATGACAAGTAATAAGCTGGAAAGTCCAAGAAGGAAATGTTGCAGTAGAAGGAATTTTCTGTTACTTTCATGCTAGTTCCCTCTCACGCACTTCAATATTCAATACCAATATATTGACAAAATGAAACATTCTCTATTATCTTCATTTAGTGAAATTTAGTTTCGCGTTGGATTGAGAAGTAGTTATTGAGGAATTTGCGTATAATTGAATTGTCGCAACATTTGGCTACTGTATACAAGCGCAATTCCCGAAAGCGCAAGATGGATCAACACGCAAACGTTCCTTCGAAGCTACCAAAGACGGCCGCCAAAAACCAAAAAAGGCCCTTTTCAGGGCCACCGCGGTTTTAAAAGAGTTAATTTTATGATGCTTCTGAACTTAAAACAAAAATAATATCAAGGGAACTTAAAAATAATTTCATTTTAAATAAACGGAAAATTGACTTATAATTACCTACACCGAAAAAAATCCATTGATGTTATGATACATATGGTATTGTTATATATTAGTATATTAATTCAAAGAACATTGCATTGTTTAATTAAAATGGCTTATACTTAGTCGTAGTCCTACGTCATCATCTCGAACAACCCAATGGGGCTGTACCTTGTAGTTTTTACGATTAGAGCGTTATTCGCATTTGAAGATTTCTACCGAGACAATTGTTATTTTAGACAAATTTAGTCAAATCCGGTTGATCCAAAAATCGAACTACTGAAAAACTGAGTCAAATTCGGGTCATCAAGAAATCGGTCATCTGAAACCCCCTTTTTGCGATTAGATCGTTATACGTATATGAAGATTTCGACCCAAAATAGTGATTTTTGAAGAATTTAGTCGAATTTGGATCATCTAAAAATCGATCATCTAAGACCCCTACTTTTTGCGATTAGAGTGTTATTCGCGTTTGATGATTTCTACCGAAGTAATAGTAGTTATTGAAAATTTAGTCATATTCGGATCATTAAAAAATCGATCATCTGAAACCACCTCTTTTTCTACGATTGAGTCAAATTCGAGCCACCATAAAATCGATCAATTGAAACACCGTTTTTGCGACAAGAGCGTTTTCTGGATATGAAGATTTCGACCAAAAAAATAGGGATTTAAAAAATCTAAAAATCTTAAAATCGATCATTTGTAACCCCTACTTTTTGCGTTATTCGCATTTGAAGATTTCTATCGAAAAATTTGTCATTTTCGAAAAATTAAGTCAATTTCGGGTCATTTAAAATCGATCACCTGGAAATCCTACTTTTCACGATTCGAGCGTTATTTGCATTGAAAGATTTCTACGGAAAAAATGGTGATTTTTAGGAAATTTAGACAAATTTAGGTAATTCAAAAATCTATCTACTGAAAAAATAGTGATTATAGAAAAATTAGCCCAATTCGGGTCATCAAAAAATCGAACATCTGAAACCCCCTTTTTGGGATTAGAGCGTTATTCGCATTTGAAGATTTCAACCGAAAAAATAGCGGTTATTGGAAAATGTAGTCAAATTTGGGCCATCATAAAATCGATCTATTGAAACTCCTTTTTTGCGATTAGAGCGTTATTCGCATATCAAGATTTCGACCGAAAATGTAGTGATTTTTGACAAATTTAGTCATCGTGTCATGCGAAAATCTATCATCTGAAACCTCCTGTTTTTAAGATTAGAGCGTTATTCGCATTAGAAGATTTTAACCGAAAAAGAAATGGTCTTTGAAAAATTTAGTCAAATTCGGGTCATCTAAAAATCGATCATCTGAAACCACCTCTTTTTTACGATTAGAGTGTTTTTCGTATTAGAAGATTTCTACCGAAACAATAGTGGTTTTTGACTAATTTAGTCGAATTCGGGACATCGTAATATCTATTATCTAAAACCTCCTTTTTTTCGATTAGCACGTTACTCGCATTTGAAGGTTTCTATCGAAAATTTTGCGATTTTTGACAAATTGAGTCGAATTCGGGCCATCATAAAACCGCTCAACTGAAAAATATTGTGATTTTTTAAAATTTAAGCCAAATTCGGGTCATCTAAAAATCGATCATCTGAAACCCCAACTTTCTACGATTAGAGCGGCGTTCGCATTTGATGATTTCTACCGAAGAAATAGTGGATACATAAAAAATATAAGTGAAATTCAGGCCATTCTGAAATCAATCATCTTAAACCACTACTTTTTGCGATTGGAGCGTGATTCGCATTTGAAGATTCCTACCGAAAATAATGTGATTTTTTTTTAAATATAGTCTAATTACCGTGTTCTCGCGATATTGGCGGCAGAATAACTGTAGCTTGATGATAGTTAATTTAAACGCTTTCGTCCGGTTTGTTGACACCTCTAAGAGATCAGTTTCTGAGGATATGAGTTACTGTATCGGAATGATGGTTCATTCCTGCAAGCTTTGTTTAACCCCTTCAGGCCTAAGGGGTCATATATGACCCCAAAAGGAAAATGGTGGTATAAAATCACAGACTGAATAAAAGTGTACCCTGTCTGTGGCAAATTTTTTCTACGTTCATTCCTTTATCTAAAAAAAAAATCATGAGTTTAATTGACGAACTAGAACATCCTAAATATGAAGAAGTTCAGAAAGAAAAAGTAAATGCCTTGTTAATAGTGTAAAGCGTTGTTTTAGAATATGGTATACATGCATACGTATTATTAAATTCTCGTTGATGAACGATAAACATTTTTGTATCTTTCTGGGATGTTCTAGGTTATTCAAAATGTACTGATTGAACTTCAGATCTACAGTCGTAACAGTAGCTTAAAGGACTATATAAGGTTACGATATGTATTCAAACGTATTGAATGAACATTTTGAAAGAACAACAGTCATAATTTGATAATTTTGTGATGTTTTAGGTCATCCAAACAGTCTTTAAGTTTATAACTCAAGATCTACAGTAGTAACTATAATTTTTTGAGCAATATAAAGTTACGCTACGTATTGAACCAGATTTAGTGAATATATTCGAACGTAAAAAAAAACATTTTGAAATAAACTGGGATGATCTAGGTCATCCAAGCTGTCATTGAATTCAGAACATAAGATCTACTGTTGTTAAAGTAGGTTTTTGGAGGTATGCAATGGGACAGTATGTATTTAATAATATTCATTGAATAGCGTGGAAGTCAACAAACACAATGCAACAAACTTGGGATATTCTAAGTCATCCAAACTGTCCGTAAGTTCAAAACATGAGATCTACAGCAGTAACAGTAGTTTTATTGGGCTATATAAGGTGACGACATGTATTCAAACACATTCAATGTATCTTCTGGAAGGTCAATAGTTGTTATAATATATCTTTGTGACCCTCTAGGTAATCCAAACTGTCCTGGATTTTAGAACTTGAAATCTATTCAAGCATATTGAGTGAACATTTTCGAACGTAAAAATACATACGAAGATAATCTTGGGATATTCTAGGTCATACAAACTTTCCTGGCGTTCCGAACTTAAGATTTACAGTTGTAACAGTACTTGTTAGGCAATACAAAGTTACAATAAATATTGAAACCTATTCAATTAATATTCTTATAGGTCAACAAACATTATAAAGTATTATGACATCTTCTAGGTTATCCAAACTATCTTTGCGCTCAGAACATAAGACCTACAGTTGTAACAAAAGCTTTCTGAGCTATGCAAAGTTACGATGTGTATTGAAACATATTTATTGAATATCTTGGAAGAACAACATGCATTATGAGATAATCTTTGGATGTTCTAGGTTATTCAAACTATCGTGGAGTTCAAAACTTAAAATCTACAGCTGTAAAAATAGCTATCTGGATTAAACAAGGTAACAATATGTATTTGACCAAATTAAGTGAATCTTCTGGAAGATACCTTGGGATGTTATTGAGATACCTTGGGATGTTCTAGGTCACCAAAACTGCCCTTGAGTTCAGAAGATAGGATCTACAGTCGTAACAGTAGCTTTATAACCTATGAAAGGTAATGATATGCTCTCAAACATATTCAGTAAATCTTCTGTAAGGTCACTAGTCATTATCAGATTATCTTGGGATGTTCAAGTTCATAAAAACTGACCTTGAATTCAGAACTTACAGATATACAGTAGCAACTGTAGCTTTTTGGGTCACGATTATATTCAAACATATTCAATGAATATTATGAAACGTCCACAGACATCACAGGATGTTACAACAGTAGATCTTAAGTTCTGAAGTCCAGGACAGTTCGGACGACCTAGCATATTTCAAAAAAATATTTCCTACTTTTTTCAATCATTTCTATGTGATTGAGTTCCAAATCAATCAGAATACACCAAATTGCTTGTATAATAACGCTTGGAAAAATTTAGGCCTGACGGCATGCCTATTTACCGAGTTACAGTTCGAATGGAGGTTCGGGTTTCTCTTTTTGTCCATAGCACGATCCGTGCGTCCTATACTTTTGTCACTTATTGGTTTCCTTTAGATAGTCAAACATTCAGAACATATTTGCAATACACTGTGGACTGTGGATTTGGACAAATCCCACTTTTTCGCAAGTTGAAATATTGAAAGGACATATTCGTTCGGCATTTTGAAAACTGCTTGTGAAATATTTAACGCATGGCTGAAATATTTCAAAAGTTTCAGTATTTCGAATGTGTCTACACTATTTCTGATACAGACCTTAAAGCGAATATAGTAGCCGTGCTCAACCACCGATGCCCGATCTGGAGACCATAGTCGATGAGAAGAATACTAACCCAGCAACAGTTTGAGTAACGTTAGATTTCAACCGTTAGATTTGATCGTCGATTACCGGTCAAGATTCTTGATTGACCATTTGAAATCAACTAGCGTTGACCAGATCAGGCTAGCGCTAGAGAACAACAGAAAACCGTAGGGCCTGTTCATAAACCACGTAGACTTATTTTTGAAAATCACAGACCCCCTCCGCCCTCGTAGACTTATCTGCATACATTTTTTGAAGTTTTGTTTGAAGCGTAGACTTCAGTCAGACCGCCCTCCCTCCCCACAGAAAAGTCTATGAGGTTTATGAATAGCCCCGTATAGGGTCAACCGAGCAATCCAAACCGATTTTTCTACCTCCTTGTTTTCTCATTAAAATGCCCTACGAAATGCGGGAAACTACATAAACTAGTTTAAAGGGAAATCTAAAGGCGGCCTTAAATGCTTAAAATGTCCCTGTCTATGCGGTTACAAAATAACAACCAGCGGGAGTAAAGGTCGAGCTTAAATTCAAGCGACGATTTCCATTTCTACGCTACGGAAAGGCAGACTGGCAAAGCAATTCTGAATAGAAGGAGAGTCAAAACGTGCCGCGTCGCTCGAGGGGACTCGGCAATCGTCAAACGGGTTGTCCATACGAACGGAAGAAGTGGATTTCATTCGAAGAGTCGTAGACTTTGCAAGCCTGTGCTTAGTTGAATATTGGAACAAACGGGTCCACAGCACACAGAAGTTCCTCGAATTTCCGGATCACGATTCCCTTAGGGAATGAGAAGTAGTCTGTATTTTATCGAATAGTAGAACTTTGTGAGTTCAGTCCAATTATGAAAAATATGTACAAGCTTATTTTGAACCACGCCTACATTGTATTTGTAGACAATTCTCGATATGTTTCTCCCTGCTAGACTATAATTGAATCGACTATATAATTGAATCGACTATATTTCCTTGTCAATCATCCTTGACTTTTGCGATACAATTTTTACATGAAATGATTGTGTGTTGAAGGAAATACTATCATAACGAAGAAATAGGCATTATGAAGATTGAACTTGTTGAACATACTAAAGGGTGTCCACGATGAAATTGCCACACTATGAAATTGCTCTAACTTTTTAACCGTTGGGTAGAATTTAATGAAAATATGGGTGGATTTAGTTCATAGTACATTATTTACATCCTGCAAGTTTTAAAGTCCTGTGATCAAAACTCGCGGAAATGGAGTCGAAAGAACAGCTCGTGCGTGATAAAATCTTGCGCATTCATCACGAGAACAAGGATCTCTCGCATCGTTCCATCGCTAAAACGTTGGGAATCGCGAATTCCACGGTGTCGCGAGTGATTAAGCGGTTCGAGGAACGGTTGACCACCGATCGGAAGCCCAGAAGTGAAGGAAAAAGTATTCCGTACAACACCAAAAATCACAACCGCGTAGTTGGGGCCTTCAACCGAAATCCGAACGCCTCCGTTCAGGATGTGGCTAAGAAGCTGCACCTAAGCCGAAGTTTTGTCCAGAAGGCCAAAACTAAGGCTGAGCTTCGAACGTTCAAGGTACAAAAGGCCCCTAATCGCGACGAGAAGCAGAACAAGTCCGCCAAAACCCGTGCCAGGAAGTTGTACCTCAACATGCTGACGAAAGTTGAATGCTGCATCATGGACGACGAAACATATGTGAAGGCCGACTTCAAACAGATCCCCGGCAACCTGTTTTTCACGGCCAAGGATAAGTTCAGCGTTCCGGAGCATGTCCGCACTCAGAAGATGTCCAAATTTGCGAAGAAATTCCTGGTTTGGCAAGCCATCTGCACGTGCGGGAAGCGGAGTGCACCTTTCGTGACCCAGGACACGATGAACGGACAGGTGTACATAAAGAGTGCCTCCAGAAGCGGCTGCTTCCTCTCCTGAAGGCCCACAACGTCCCAACAATCTTCTGGCCGGATTTGGCCTCATGCCACTACTCCAAGGACGTGCTGAAGTGGTATGCGGACAATAAGGTCAATTTCGTGCCGAAAATGTTCAACCCTCCCAACACTCCGGAGCTCCGCCCCATCGAGAAGTACTGGGCGATTATGAAGCAGCACCTTCTTAAACGACCTAAGGTAGTGAAGACAGTCGAGGAACTGAAGAAAGTATGGGTTTACATGCAAAAAACGGTTGATTCACAGGTTGTGCAGAATCTTATGGCCGGGGTTAAGGCCAAGGTGCGGGCATTTGCGTATGGACTGTAAATAAAATACGAGTAAAATGGTAAAATGAAGTTTAATAGTTATTTCTCAATCCCTGAAAATTTGATGGCAATCGGATGAAAACTCGAATTTTGCGAATCAATTTTGTGTGTGGCAATTTCATCGTGGACACCCTTTAAATCTTTGATCCCAAGACCCTTTTGCATTTTATCAAGGAATCTGAAGTTTTTGTTAAACAACTGATTACCTGTTCGAAGGCAGGTTGAACATACGACCAGGACGTCACTGCGCGGACACGGCCCATTTCTGGAAGCCCGTGAACTAGGATCGACTACGCAGAGCTAGAAGATGGTGGTCATCGATTCATTCACCAATTAACCCGAAGTCTATGCTTCCGCGAAGACATCAATCAAGTTTCTCAACCAGGCTTTTACAATGGGGCAATTCCTGAGAAACTCGTTTCTTCCCAAGTAACAATTTTGGTTTTATGAGGGTTCTGAAAACCATTTTTTGGGATACTTGAATGCCATAAAACCTTGATAAAACCAACTAATGCATCTTGGATAAATATATACTGGGCACGAATTACGTGAGTTGTGATATATTTGCAAAGCGAATATTTTCAACGATCATCACCATTGGACATTAGTGGATCGAAGGAATTTTAGTTTACAGTACTCATTTGGAAAATTGAGCAACTCTAAAGAGGACCGTTTTGAAAGTGGATTTGAAAGGTTACTCACCAAAACTAGGTATGTTAAAAGCCATATACGCCATACGCTTGCTGTATTTCTTGTGATCTACGCGTTGCCAACAACTTTCAGAATTCTGAACTCAACTTTCAGAAACAGCGGTCAAAGTTACAAATTCCCAATCAAAATTTAAAGAATTCAATGATTTGATGAATTTATGTTGGCACACTCCCCTCCCCTCCTAGAAAATCAATTCGAAATGCTTTGCTCTTTAAACACCGCTTCACATTGTATTTTCAGATGAATCATCCAAAATGTCCAAAACTCAAGAGTCTTTCAACGGCACTCACTTACTTCAAGGTTATTTTTGGCACAGCTTATTTCCCGTTCTGCCATTCCACGAAACAAATTTAAATTTTCGATTATCTTCGTCCGTTCCACCGCCGCCGCATCAATTTCCAGAGCTCCATTCAACGTAATGTCAACGAGTTTGGATCATACATAAAATATGAACGAGTGGAGCCGCAAACCAAATCACACGCACTTGACTGCTTTGTCTACATCAAAGGCTATTAACTTCGGCCATGGGTAGCAAGGATGGAATGCATTATTTCGGTAAACAGCCGAGCCAGCCTCTGAATAAATCATCACCCGATAATCGAATCAACAATATCTCTGCCACTCTGACTGACTGTCTACCTGCCGGTCCATCGAACAAGTTGGTCATAAAAATTAATAACTTTCGACATGATAACCACTTCGATGCCGGTCGATGGAAGGACCTTTCAACCAACCCCTAAACAAGCTACTTACACTCCCGGTAATGGTCAATATTTGGTTATTTCCCCAACAAAAAAAAAGGTAGCACAAAAGACAACAAATAGAACCTACAGTCTATAAATAATGGTTTTCATGAAAATTTGAACATGTTTTCCTTTGGGTTTTTGATTTTCCTGGAAAGTCGGTCAACCTCTTCGTGGCACTAAACTCACTTATATTTTTCGTTTTGATGGGGAAAAGTTATGGAACAAGCAGGAATAAACATTACTTTATGCATCACGGAATCGATCGATTTCCCTTTTCCAAAGTAGCTCTCCAATGAAAAAGACTGCTCTTTTCCATTCCATTTCGCACCACAATACAACCAGTTAGTTTCAATTTGCTCCGTTCAGCGTCGTTGTCGTCGAACTTGATTGATCTGTAATCCAATATCCGTCAAGCTTAACAGTTATAACTGGAGTTTTTTTTCCTGTTCGATAAAGTTGCGTATCGACCAAAAACCTGACTCCCGGGCGAAAAGATGTGGAAATCAATCACTTGATCCTACTTCCGCCCCCTTGAAAAAAAAAGTACCCACCACGAGTAGGGGTGCTATTGTAGCGATAAAACGGGACTGCTGCTGCTAGCCTGGGTATTTACCTACTATGAAGGTATTTGTTTAGCGAGGGTCCAACACGCGAAAGTCGTTCAAGGAGCAGCTTTATTTCCCTTTTTCACATTTTTTCACTTCATTCATTTTTGGTTGGCCGCCGTCGGACGTTCGAAGAGCTAGCTGGTATCCCACCACACTCCTCTACAATCCGCTAAATATTTATGACGGAAAAGTTTTGTTACTTAGCTGGTGTTTGCGTTCGTTTGATTCACCACGTTCGGTAAGGCCAGTAATTTCTCGGGCAATTCGATGGAAGCTATGCGTACCTGTGAAATAGAGAAGAAGAAAAAGAGATGTGATTAATTTTAGCTGTCTTGACTGGTAGGCAAATGAGAATTATTTTTAAGTGCTTGGCGGTAGATTTTGAAAAAAAAAAGAAAAAATTCCTTTTTAATTTAAAAAAAAAAATTAATGAAAAAAAAAAAAAAAAAAAAAAAAAAAAAAATAATAAAAAAAAAAAAAAAAAAAACAAAAAAAAAAAAAAAAAAAAAAAAAAAAAAAAAAAAAAAAAAAAAAAAAAAAATAAAAAAATATCCGTTGGGTTGCCCTTTTTTCCAACCCAACCCCACAAACCCCCCGTAAAATAGAAAGAAAAGTTTGTTATCTTAAAAACACACCTCTCTCCTTTTTTCACAAATTTTTACCCAAAGGCTTAAAAGTTACAAGCTAAAGGGTGTATTCGATAAAAATGGCACACAGAAAATCTTCTGTGACTTTTGAATCGTATGAGTAAAAAACTTAGAAATTTGAGTAGATCTTATTCATAGTGTTATTATTTACATCTGCCAAGTTTCATAGTTATACATTCAGTAGTTCCAGTCATGTCGTCGAAACAAGAAATTGTCCGTGAGAAAATTTTGTGCACTCACAATCAAAATCCAGGGGCGTCCCACCGGTGGATTGCTAAACGGCTTGGAATTGCAAATACAACTGTGTCTCGTGTAATAAGAACCTTCAAGGAGCGTCTGAGTGTCCAAAGGAAGGAAGGGAGTGGTCGTAAAAGTGGTCCAATGGACAGTAAAATGGCCAGGAAAGTCGTACAACAATTCAAGAACCGTCCAAACATGTCAATTAGAGATGTCGCTAAAAAGTCTAAGTGTCAGTCGGTTTTGTGCAGAAAACCATGAAGCGTGCTGGGTTACATGTTTACAAAGTGCAAAAAGCCCCAAACCGGAATAAAAAACAAAACATCACTGCGAAAACCCGCGCCCGGAAACTTTACACGAAGCTGCTCACCAAATTCGGTTGCATCGTGATGGATGACGAAACATACGTCAAGGCCGACTTCCGTCAACTTTCCGGGCAAGAATATTTCGTTGCCAAGTCGAAGTTCGATGTTCCGGAGGATGTTCGAAAGAAGAAACTATCGAAATTTGCAAAGAAGTTTCTAATCTGGCAGGCGATTTGCGGATGTGGTGAAATAAGTGCTCCCTTCATCACTTCCGGAACAATAAACGGTGCGATTTACACGGAAGAGTGCCTTAAGAAGCGTCTCTTGCCATTCATTAAGAAGCACAAAGGATCAACTCTGTTTTGGCCTGATCTAGCATCCTGCCACTACGCTCGAAACGTATTGGAGTGGTACCGAGCCAACGAAGTCAATTTTGTGCCAAAGGATATGAACCCACCAAATTCACCGGAACTTCGTCCAATTGAAAAATTCTGGGCAATTATGAAAACGGAACTTCGCAAACATCCCAAAACTATAAAAAACAGAGCTAGAATTGAAGAAAATTTGGGTAAAAACAACAAAAACACTGGGAAAATCGGTTGTACAAAATTTGATGGGTGGAGTGAAAAGGAAGGTGCGGGCATTCGGGATGGGAGACGAAATTGAATAAAACAAATGTTGTAAATCAAAACTCATTAGTAGTTCTTCATTCCCTGGAAATTTCAAGAAAATCCGATAATCAGTTTAATTTTGATGAGCATATATGTGTGTGCCATTTTTATCGAATACACCCTTTAATTATTTACAATACGTCTCAATACAGTCATGGCTTCTATATATATAAACCTAAAAAATAATGGAATGGTGGTTCTAAAGTTCCGGAATATCCTTAAAAAAATTTCAATCATTGATCATTGAGCTAAAGGAATGTCCGTATTTCTGTGAAAAATTTAGGTAACATATTTAAACTTTCACCATAGCCTTGACAGATATAAAAAAATTATTTAATATTTATTATTATTATGATTGTTTTCATCTGACATCGTGGTCTTAATGAAATTAGTAAATTAAATACCGTAGAGCGGGGTGACTTCGACCGCCAAGTCCGATATTTATTCAATTTAAAATTATCCGTCTCCAAGTGCCTGAATTTTTTAAGCTTTGAACCATACATATACAGTATTTATTAGGGTATATAAATGCATTTTGTTTTTAGCATTTCTCTATTTCCTTCGCTATAAAAATATATTTTTTAAAAATGCTCCTTATGATACTTTTTACCAAGCCCAACAACAAACATATATTCAAGCAATAAAATGGTTTAAAAAAAATCGACAACCACATTTTTAGATTACTTAAACATTCGTCTCTCTAAGCTAATCGAAAAAATATTAATTTTGTATACATAAACAAATTAATGAATAAAAAGAAATATTTTGATCGAAAATTAAGAGCAAACGAATAAACGCGACAACCTTCTCGAAGTGTTGCACTACCTTCCAATCTGTCAAAGGGTTTGTTTTGTTATGTTCTGTGTTGGAGAAAAGGGGTGAAACATTTATTTCGACAATTGAATGGCATTGAGAAGTCCAAAATGCCGAGAAAGTACGTGAAAAAAGTTGGTGGAAGAGCTGTAAATAAACAGTTCCGAATCGATGGATGCTGCGTTGGAGGCAGTACGAAAAAAAAACCATTCTGGTAATAGATTCGCAGGTCCAGAGCAACTATTCATAGCTGGTTGAGGTGTACTGAAACTTGAAGGAAAGTCAGGCAGAGAAGAGTTGTGGGTAGGAAGATTCGAGGTCCGAGGCTGACCACACTTGCCTTCAATCGTAGTTTGGAAGACCCCATCATCCAACCCACACACAGGCCCGGAACGCCTGGAGGACGTTGGCTGCAGTGGCACGACTGTAATGGGAGGACTAGGGGCTTCCATAGTACTTGTTGACATGGTGCGTTCCGGTGATGAATGGGGACAGCAGGTTCTGAATAGATTTCCATCATGGCGATTTGGAGTAGATAAACTGTAGAAGCAGGAAGAAGCCTCACGAGGAGTATGATCTATAACATCGGAATCCGAATAATACTTGCCTTTGCAAGCTGTTTGGAAGACTCCGTCCCATTCCTCATCTGCAGGACCGAGACGACTGAGATGACCGCCGGCAGCAAACGGTGGGACTGAGTTGAGGAGATCAGGGGCTTCCAAAGAGATTTCTACGCTGAATCTCGGTTGATGACCTGGAGCATTTGATTGATGAGTATGGAAACTTACGGCGTCGGCTTGATTGAGCCGCAATGGAATGACACATATCCGAGCTTTCTCCGTCGTAGGTAGGTTGGAAAGTTTGACCATCTGCTGAGTTTGTGCTGAGCGAGCGAGCATCTATGCTGGAAGCAGGAAGAGATTCAGGAAGCGAAGAATGGGATGATTCGTCGTACTTGCCTGGATAAGCAACCCCCTCACCAGCTACGAAATAATGTGGACAAAGTTTGAACTGTTTCCATCACGTGGTTTGGACCACAGCTGGCGTCAAAGTTGACGCTTCAACATGAATATTTCCTTTTTTCACCCGATATTGACCATGCTGAAATATCGCTGCAAAAACAAAAGCCGAGGCGAATGTTACTAATAATACTGTATAATACTGTATACATGGAAACAATTCAAATTTTGTCCCAGACCCCTCCCCTTTCTGAAAGGGGGGCTTTCATATAAATGAAACTCAAATTTCTGCATAACTCGAGAACTAATCAAGCAAATGGAACCAAATTTGGCATGTGGGGGGTTTTGAAGGCAATGATTTTATGGTGGTTTGAGAAACCTCCCCCCTCTGGAAGGGAGGGCTCCCAAATAAATGAAACTCAAATTTCTACCGAACATGAACATTTTCCAGGTTACTAAAACACCAAACGTGTATTTCTCGGGTAAGAGGCATGTTCTGATAGAAGTTTGAACCCCAGCTTAGTCAAGAAAAAAAAAACTCATTCCGAAAGACAACCCTAAACGTGCCAGTTCTATTAAATTTTCATTAATTTAGCTGTAAGCGTAGCAGCGCTCGCACCGGATTCAGCTAGTTTAGTATGTTCTTTAAAAACAACGAAACGACCGTCACACCAGAATGCGTAGAATGCGTTGATATGCAGTAGCGCCATTAGGCCGAATGTCATTAGGCCGACCGCTAAGGTCTGTATCCACATTAATCCGGACACCTTCAAATCATTGTAACTTTTTAAATATTGCACGAAGGAATGAAAAATTTCACTGTGGTATAGCTGAGAGTCTATGATGAAAGAGACTATGATTGATGTTTACATTTCATGTTTAAAGGGCGAACACGAAATTATTGCGACACCGAAAATGTCATGCTAATTTTCTTATAATATTTAGAATCAAACCAAAATTTTAGGGTAGTTTTATACATATATTTACTTCAAAAATCAAAAGAAAAGTTAATCGATGGAGCCTTAAGTGTAAAATTGAACGCATTTTCGCTTGATGCCCTCCATCAAAGTCTTTACAGTGTCATCCGGTACCAGTTTCTCAGTTTTTTTTTCATTTTCTTAACATGTCCTTCTCGTCTTTGACTGTCTTCTTGCTCTTCCGAAGTTCCCGCTTCATCATTGCCCAGTACTGCTCCACCGGGCGCAGCTCCGGACAGTTTGGCGGATTCATGTCCTTTGGAACAAAATGGACAGAATTGGCCTCATACCACTCCAGGACACTTTTAGAATAGTGGCATGATGCCAAATCTGGCCAAAATAGCGGAGCTTCGTCGTGCTGCTGCAAGAACGGCAAAAGGCGCTTCTCGAGGCACTCAGATTTGTAGATCTCGCCATTTACTGTGCCCTTTGTCACGAAAGGCTCACTCCTCAGTCCGCAAGAGCAGATGGCCTGCCAAATGAGATATTTGGAGGCGAACTTCGACATTTTCTTCTTCTTAAATTTGTCGTCCACATAGAACTTGCTCTTGCCGGTGAAAAACTCCAACCCCGGAATTTGCTTAAAATCGGCTTTTATATACGTTTCGTCGTCCATCACACAGCAGCCATATTTTGTCAGCATCTTCTCGTAGAGCTTCCGTGCCCGAGTTTTAGCCGTCGATTGTTGCCGCTCATCGCGGTTTGGGAAGTTCTGTACCTTGTATGTATGTAGTCCAGCTCTCTTCTTTGCATTCTGGACGTAGCTCTGCGACATGCCGATCTTTTTAGCCAAACCACGGCTTGAGACGTTGGGATTTGCTTTAATCATCCGCTTCACCTTTCCCTCCGTCTTTTTGTTCTCCGGTCCCGGTTTTCTTCCAGCTCCTTTGCCGTGGTCCAACGTCAACTGCTCCTGGAACCGCTTCAACACTCTGGAGACGGTTGAATGGTGAATGTTCAACATTTTTCCCAACTGCCGGTGCGACAGGTCAGGAAATTCCAGGTGTTTGGAAAGAATTTGTTCTCTCGACTCGCGTTGGTTCACCTCCATTTTCGTTGAATCGAAAAACACGACTTCGAGTTTGACAGCATGTAAACAATACACATCAATGAGAAAATGTGCAAAATTTGGTTGATTTTTACCCAATGGTAAAAAAGTTATGCCCTGTTGAATGTGTCGCAATAATTTCGTGTTCGCCCTTTAGTATTCAAGATGGCGACGAAAGAAAAACAAGTGCGTCAAAAACATTGGATTTGCCTAAATCCACTGTTCACGATGTACTCAAATCAAGGAAACCGATAAGTGACAAAAACATTGGACGCGCTGATCCTGTCATGGACCGAAAGGTGAAAAGGATACTAACGGAAAACCCAAATCTCTCCATTCGAACGGTGGCTCGTAAAATAGGGATGTCACCTGGTTTTGTCCAAAAATCAAAACAACGTTTGGGACTTAAGTCGTATAAAGTAAAAACAGTTCCAAATCGCAACGACAAACAGAACTTGGCAGCAAAATCACGGGCTCGACGTTTGTACTGCGAATATTTGACGAAGTTTTCATGCGTTGTTATGGACGATGAAACTTATGTCCTGGAGGATTTCAAGCAGCTTCCTGGGTTGGCTTTTTATTCTGCTATGGCCAGAAATGCTACAGCTGAGCATTTCAGAACGAAGAAGGCATCAAAATTTCCCAAAAAATACCTTGTGTGGCAAGCAATTTGCACGTGTGGCAAAAAGAGTAAATCTTTCGTCACTACAGGCACAATGAACAAGGAGATCTATCAGAAAGAGTGTCTGCAGAAGCGATTGCTACCCTTCATCAAAAGTCACAAAGAAAAACCTTTGTTCTGGCCCGATTTGGCATCATGCCACTATGCTAAAACTGTGATGGAGTGGTACCAAGCAAATCAAGTGAACATTGTACTAAAAACCTCAAACCCACCAAATTGCCCAGAGCTACGACCAATCGAGAGATATTGGGCTCTGATGAAGCGGAAGCTTTCTGGAAAGAAGCAAGGAATCAAAGACATCAAACACTTCCAGCAAATTTGGACAAAGACGGCTTCTACGATTTCTGAAGAGTCTGTACAAACCCTAATGGACGGAGTTAAGCGCAAAGTTCGAAAATTTTATGCAAATACCGAATAACTATGTTTTGTCTTCACGAATTGTTAAAACACATCCCATGAATCTGAAATAAACAACAACTACGACGGAATAATATAATGCGAAATTTATGTTTTATTCATGTTTTGAGGTGTCCGGATTATTTCGGATACAGACCTTATTAGGCAATAAGGTAGAAGATTGAAACTAGTAATTAGTGGAAGATTATTCCTTCTTTAAACTATGGGCAGTTTTTTTTTATTCAAAAACTCGCAATATGAGAATTTAACTTGATATCCTTGAGACATGAAACAATCCAACTTCCATGGGAGATTTTTCTTCTTTGAATCATAAGCAGTTTTTCCGAATTTACAAATTTGTCAATTTGCTAACATGTCTTTTCCTGAAGATTGATCTTAGGTTTTCTCATGTAATCTTTAGGACGAAAAATCAATGAATTATCATGAGAGGTTTTGCCTTCTTTGAATCATAAGCAGTACTTTTTAAACTTTAAAACTGTAAATCCACTACATGCCTCGTCGAAGTTTTTTTCCAGCTTCGAACAGAAAGCGAGACTAAGTAAACGGAAACAAATAAATGAATTCCACAAAGATTTTTCATAAGGGCCTAAGCTGATCAAACGAAAAGAATGGCTTTTTCTGCGAATTTCTCTTTATTGAAAACTCGCCCAATCAATCCACCACGGTCATTTCGAAGAGGAAGAGTTCTCGTATTCGAGTGAATTGGAGGCTTAGATGGGTAGCCTTTGTACCACGGGAAATTTAGGGAAGAAGCCATTGTTTAACGTTTGTCAGTTTGACCAAATTTTGACCGACACCTTCACATGGGTAGCCTTTGTGCCACGGAAAATTTACGGAAGATGCCATTGCTTGCGTTGGTCAGTGTGGCCCTAATGAAAAATCTTTGTCGAATTATCAGGCACTCAGTTTGCTTTGTGATCGATTCACCCTAATGGCGTTCGGCCAAATGGCATTCAACCTAATGACCCATCACCGATGGACGTCAAAATATTACATTCTTGCAGAGTCTAGATCGATGCCAGATATCCGTTTAAATTGAAAATATGTTAACCACGGCGAATTCTAAACAGAGTTAGCTCCAACAGCCACACAAGCAAATCACCAATGACTGATCAACGTATAGAGAGTGCAACCAAAACAAGTTAATTCCTTTCGGTTTCGGTTTCTAGATTCTGGAAATTTCACGAAGTAAAACTCGAAGAAGGACATTTCTATTGATCATATTGGAATCATCATAATATCATAACTAAACAGAAAAATCCTTTCTTCTTCCACTGAATGAAATCGTCTGAGAATGAAGCCCGGTGAAATCATTGTTTGGAGATTCCTTTGCATCATCCAAACCAAGGCATCGATGGCCCTTTGAACGTATTTTCATACTGACACAAACAACAACCCAATTGTTTCCACCAAATCCATTACCATTGAAAGGCACTTGAAAGCTGTGATCCAACTCAACCCTCTGGAGCATTACCCAACTCTGAGTTCCTCCACCATGCATAGTCATTTTGACAAAACAACTTAATCTAACTCTAGACCCCCGTTTGACAGTCACAGTTACGTAAAATCAGTTCACGCCGCGGTCGGCAGTCGGTGCTCGAGATTGTAGCAACTAAGCAGTGGGGGAAACTGAACCATGCCGTCACAGCGGGGTCTCAACCAGGCAGACTTTCAAGTGGGTGACTTTATTGGATTTCATATTTTTTGCACAAGCTGTCGGCTAGGCAGGCAGGCAGGCAGGCAGGATGAAACGAGCTGAGTGGTACTCAGAACTGGTAACTCTGAACAACCTTCATCGTTGTCGTCAGTCAATCAGTCAGTCAACGTAGCCAGCCAGCGTCTTGCTTGCTTGCTTCAGGCTATATGGTTTCATATTCATTAAATGCGAGAAAAAATGCTCGTTGAAATCCCTAGACGGCGGCGGTGGAGATGGATGCCGGCAAATGAAGTCAACTTAATGCACACCGTGTGGTAACTGGAGTGTGCTCATCCTTAACCAGAAGGGCATATTTCTTTGAGCGGAATGGGGATAGAGAAATCCGATGAAAGAGTTTTGCAATCCAATTGATTGAATGGTAAGCTTCCTGTTTGGATGGTTTTTGCTTTATGAAGATAGGTTAAAGGATCTTGTTCAATGGTCAAAAGAGAACGGAAATGACGACAATGTGAAGGTGCACCACCTTCTAGACTTCTTTTTTGCTTTTGTAGGCAGCATTCCCTGTGATGTGTGATGCACTTCCACAGTTATTAATAAGTAGAGCATTTCAAACACATTGCTTATCACAATTAGCTAATTGGCTGCTCTGAACTTAAAGTTCTAAATACTTTTGCATTGTTATGAATTCAGTGCTTTCGATGCATGTGCCATTTTTGTTTTAATATGATTGCATGGCAAAAACGATCATAACCTGTGTCCAGGAAACCGAGGGGATTTCCTCTAGACCTAAACTCATTTATGAAATCGGGAATCGAACCAATACCTATATCAACTGTGCTGTTTGAAATTGTAAATCTGTTTTAAATTGGCAATACGATTAAAGGGTGGACCGTTTAAAATCCGCATACACTCAAATTGCTCTAAATTTGATCCGTTGGGTAAAATTAATTGAAAATTTGCGTAGACATAGTATAATGGGTATTGTGTCTATAAATGTAGCATGAGTTCCCAGCATCTTCTTAAGTAAACATCTAATTAACACTTCCCTCCCATCCCTTGCTGATCATAAGGACCTGTCCAGGTGTTGTGCAAAGAGATCGATGGTTGAAGAGCCTGTCATACCCAAGGCAGCTCTTCTGGCGCTTTCATCGTCTCTACAACAGCCAACCCAGGATTGTGTATGCTCGGAAGATGATATGCTCTGCTATGCTATAAAGTTGTATAATAAAGTAACGCAATGTTGTTGCAGTGATCCAAGAAATCTTACAAGTTCTCTTTCACCACCCCTCCTATATTTTCAGACATTCTTCTCTTCTCAGAGAGCAAGTAATGGCGCTATAACCATAAGCCATAGGGAGCTAGGACTATAGTTAATACTTAAGTCCCAACCGTTTGAATAGAAATGGAGCATCACTTAACCTTCTTAGACTAGATGCTCCCATCGACCATTTTTAAATAAATTTATGTTCTGCACACCAAACAGTGCATTCTGTTCAACCATTCGCTTCGACTATTCATTTCCTTTTTCCTTTGATATCTACTGAAGGCTACGTGGGTTCCCCGTGTCTTTTTAAGGTAGATACCAAATCCTCCCTATCACCAACGGTTGCATGGACGTGGCCAGGTGAGCGATCGAGGAGTGTCTTCGTGAAGATTATTACGTGAAGAAGCGTATCAGTTTCACTGGTTAACTGGTTTTGTTTCATGGTGGCATGCAATGTCTTCAGCAAATTATTCCTCATCGTAGCTCTATCCACGAGGTGTGCAAACGTCAATGCTAATGCTAAAGACGTGTATTGTTTACACTCAGTGAGTTGATTTCAGATCAGGTGCGCAAAAGTTTTCAAAATGGCGACGAAAGAACAGTGCGTGCGCGAAAAAGTCTTGCACGAGTACTTTTAGAATAAGGATCTGTCGCATCGTGCCATCGGAAAAAAAGTAGGGAATCGCGAATTTCACGGTGTCTGGTATCATAAAACGGTTCGAAAAACGTCCGACTGTTGATCGGAAGCGAAGATCCGCGAAAAAAGCCTTCAGGTCAACGAGAACGATCACAAACGCGTGGTTGGGGCCTTTAAACGGAAACCGAACACCTCAGTTCGAGATGTGGCTAAAAAACTGCATGTGAGCAAGACTTTCGTGCAGAATACCAAAACTCGGGCTGGAATACGTAAGTTTAAGGTTCAGAAGTCCCCAAACCGTGACGAGAAACAGAATACGGTCGCAAAAAGCCGTGCCCAGAAGTTGAACGACCAGAACTTAACGAAACCACACTGCTGCGTAATGGATGACGAGACTTCAACCAGATTCCAGGAAACCTGTATCTACCTGTACCTGCCAAGGATAAGTGTGATGTTCCCGAGAACCTCCGGACACCCAAGATATCGAAGTTCACCAAAAAGTTCTTAATTTGGCCTGCGATTTGTACTTGCTGAAAGCGGAGTACACCTTTCGTTACCGCAAGCACCATGACTGGCCAGGTGTATTTGGAAGAGTGTCTCCAAAAGTGGCTTCTCCCTCTCCTGGAGGCTCACGACGGTCCGGCGATCTTCTGGTCGGATTTGGCATCATGCCACTACGAAGCACGTAAGGCGAATGATGTCGATTTCGTGCCGAAAGATCTAAAACACTCCAGAACTGCGCCCAATAGAAAAATACTGAGCCATTAATGTTTGCATTAAATAAATGGAATTTTATCGAATGATGATAAAAAAAAGCTAAGACAGATAATTGCTTTTGAGAAATTTCCCCTGGAAGGTAATTATTTAGGCTTACTTGCAAAACAATTCTATGCCCTTGCGGGCGGCCTTCCGGCAGTTAACAGGAACATTCGCCATGGCGGACGACAACAAGCGTATAGGCATGTTTTTGAGTTCTTTTTTCGTTTTATTTATCAATTCCTCCCCAGTTTTCGCGACAAAATTGTTGAAGTAGTTTTTACGCTTCAGGTTGGCCCAGAAATTCTCAATGGGACGCAGCTGGGGGACGTTGGGCGGGTTCGCCGACTTTGACATCCCCTTCTCACTGATTGTCAGCCACAACAGCACCTTCTTGGGGAACTTGGTGTGTGAAACGAACTTCACCTCGGAGCTCATTTCCTTCGTGGGGGAAGTAAAATACGAAGTGCCCTGTCAGTCGTTGCCATCCAGGCTGAGATAGGTCTCGTCGTCCATCACCACCGCCACGTCGCGATTCGACGGGAAAATCGAGTTGGCCATCTTATTCAGCCGCTGCCGCTGCGTCATTGCCTGCAGCTCCGAAACCAGTGGACATGAAATCCGCTTCCTGACATGTATGTTTATGTTCACCACGTACTTTTTCACTGTTTGGCCGGTTGAACCGACCTCCCGGCCAAGCGCACGCAGCGATGTAGCCACTTTTCCCTCGGTCTTCCTCTTCAGCATCCTTTGGAGCTTCTTGTCGCTCAGGGTCGTCGGCCGTCCGGAACCGGGCTTTCTTTCGATGCTCTGATTGTTGTCTAATAGTGCCAAGATGTTGTAGATGTCGGAACGGGCGTATCCGGCGTCCACAAAGTGCCGCACGATGTCCGTTTTCGACGCGGCGGGGTGCCGTTCTTTGAACGCGCACACTTTTGAACGGGGTTGCTTCACTGTTTTTGCCATCACGGTTAGAGTTCGACTTATAGAGCTGTCAAATTTTGTCTGCTGACTCATGGGTTACTATGATTGATGCTGCATGGGTAGTTTCGTCAGTACGGGTGAAGGTAAACCGATGAAAAATCGGCAATTTTTCGTCCATTTTTTTTAATGCAAACGTTATGCAGGAGCACCTTCCAAAACGGCGTATAGTGGTGAACTCGAATATTGAGAATGAATTTTGTGTGTGCGGATTTTAAACGGTACACCCTTTAAACCTTGTTTCTTTTTAGGAGCTTCCTTTTTTTAGTCTTTGATACAGATTTTGTTTATTTTCGAAAGTCTCGTTTTATTTTAAGCTAAGAACATGTCTTTCGAATTGATTCAATGTTTTTAGAATCATCGACTAGCGTTTTCGTTTTCATTAATTTATATGTGTTTTTTATAGAGATCGCAGCAAGCTCTTCCCAAGACCGGTTGGGTTTTTGTGCACTCGCATGTTTAGTTTTCCATTATGCTTCCACTATAAATTTGTGAGTTTTTTGTTTTCATTTCGAACTTGAATTTGTTAATTCCGTTTATAACATAGTTAATTACGGTAAAGTTGTGTCTGATACACTGCGAAGTTACCGACAGATATGCAAACAGAAAATATCCTCGATGGATTCCAGATCCAGTCCAAGAGCACTGCTAGTGAAGTCTGATTGATGGTATTGGGGAGAGCACCTCAACTGCAGCTATCTGGTCGGTGGACGAACTGGCTCTGGATGTTGGTTTCAATAACTACAGCAACGGGACGCTTTTAAAATTCGGGAGAGTTCTTCCCTTTTCATTTTCTCGATTCCAGTTTTACAAGGAGAATTTTTCTTTTGGTAAGAGCAAAATATCTCGAGCTTTGCAGTCCTTGTTTGCTTGATAGTTATTGAGGAGAGATATAATGAGTTCAGCCCTCTGGAGGTCTGCCTAAAATGTGCTTCGAATTATGTATCATCATACTGCGAAGGATGAGCATGATCAGTTGATTGTATTGCACTTGGAGTTATTTCTAGACAGCTGAATACTCTACAACATGATTCAAGCATAGAATTCAATGAAATATCCACCACGAACACCAAATTGAACAATTTCGCTCGCTTGAATTCATTCCCAACCACCCAACTCTTAGCCATTAGAAGGCGTCGGAGAGTCGCTGGTATCTCGTTAAGTAGATATAAAGGGTGTTCCGATCGAAATTTGGTCAAAGAGTAATGTGTGTGAGTCGATCAAAGTTTTTATTAATAAGTCAAATTATTTTTCTTTTTCATGTTCAGTTGATACGGAATACAGGAGGAAGCTTCCCTTACCGAATGCGAATTGCCGGGTCTTTCGTATGACACCTGCCATAAGATTTTGTACAGTGTCCTAGTCCACTTTACTCGCCGCAGAACGCCAGTTTGCTTTGAACTGTTTCTCGCTCACAACAGCTTTTTGAGTCTTCTTAAGGTTCCGCTTGACGAATGGCCCAATATTGTTTGATTGGGCGGAGCTCTGGCGTGTTGGGAGGGTTCTTGTCCTTGGGCACCACTTGAACGTTGTTGGCAGCATACCACTCCATGGCCTTTTTCCGTAATGGCAAGATGCCACATCCGGCCAAAATAGAACGGAATATTTCTTCGCGAACTTTGACAGTTTAATGTGCTTGAAAATGTCTGCATCTTTCTCCTTCCTGTTGCCGTATAAAATTCCTGTCCAGGAAGCTGTTTAAAGTCTGCCTTGACGTAAGTTTCATCATCCTGTACCACGCAATCAAACTTCGTCAGCATCGTCGAGTACAACTTTCGCAATCGTGCTTTGGCCGACGTGTTTTGTTTATCGTCGCGATTTGGAGTCACTACTTTCTTGTAAGTCGACAATCCAGCTCGTTTTATAGCTCTATCCACGGTTGAAGGCGGCACTCCCAGCTTCTTTACGACATCCCGGACGGAGAGGTTGGGGCTCCGCTCGAAACAGCGGGCAACTCTTTTTGTCGACGCTGTGGCCTCCGGCATTAGATTTCCCCACAATCCAGCTTTCCTGGATGTCGACAAACGTTCACCGAACACTTTTAATACGTCGCTAACAGTTGATTTAGCCACATTCAACAATTTCGCCAACTTGGCGTGAGAGTAGTTTGGATTTTCGCCATGCACGTGCCTAATTTTGATGCGTTGCTTCTCTTCCGTCGACGACATTTTGATAACTGAAGTGCTAATCTCAAAATCAAAGCCACGATGCTACACGCATACATCTTCAAAATGAGGGGTGTGCACACAAAATTTAATGCACGATGAAAGGAAATGCGTCAAGTTTAAGTCGACCAAATTTTGATCGGAACACCAACATCTCCAACATTCTGTGTTCCTCGTAACCGAGAAGATGGGCTTAGCCAGCAATGGAGGTTTACACGTTGTTCAATTTTGAGCTCTGATAGGACAGCTGACTTTATTGTTAGTATAAATCGGATACAAATAAACCTTCCAACGTTTTATATAACCTTATCGTTTCGATCAAAAACCTCCATCATACTAGGGAGGTATCCTCCCCCTTGCCTACCCTGCATCTGGGGTAGCTAGGTTAAAGACTATGCGCCCGATCGTATACTACCGTTCAAATGCTCTTCGCTCGTTTTCAACTTGTATCTTTCAATTTCACAGCCTGCCGATAAGCTAAACGGAACTATCAATACACTATCTCTTCAATTCTCTTCGTTCTAGCAATAAATTACTGTCCACTCCTAGAGCCTCTCATGTTGATGGGAGATGATCTGCTTCTGACAAATTTCATCATAGACAGTGAGAGTTAGATTTCAATTCCTAAACTCACCGCATTAAATTCAATTGTGGCCGTGCAAGGCTTGTTCAGTGAGAGCTTGAGATCGATCGTAACCTTTTTTGATTCTTTTAGGCATTAATTTAGGCACAAAGACTATATTCGATGAAATTTGGACACACAAAATAGGTCACTAAAATTTTTCCTTGAGCCCGATTCTTTTCAAACTTTCTGGAAATAAAGTACTACTAAATGGTTAAGTTTTGACATCATTGGTTTATCGAACCTCTTCTCCCAACCCAAATGCCCACACCTTTGCCTTGACCCCTTTCATCAAATTTTGGGCAATGATAGGACCGACTTGCTTACCTACTTTTAACCACACTTTCTTTAGTTCAAGTTCATTTTCTATCAGTTTTGGAGTTTTAACGAGCTTTTCCTTCATGATTGCCCAAAATTTTTCAATTGGGCGAAGTTCCGAAGTGTTTGGAGGGTTGACGTCTTTTGGTACAAAAACTACATTATTATCTTTGTACCAGTCTAAGACGGGCCGGGCATAGTGGCAAGATGCCAAATCCGGCCAAAACAGTGTCGGGCCATCGTGAGAACTCAAGAAGGGCAGAAGTCGTTTTTGGAGGCATTCGTCCTTGTAGATTTGTCCGTTGACGGTCCCAGAGGTGATGAAGGGCTGACTCATTTTGCCACATCCGCAGATCGCTTGCCAGACAAGGAATTTTTAGGCGAATTTCGACAGTTTCTTCTTCGGAACGGCCAACTTAGAGTTGGCGACGTAGTGTTCCTGTCCTGGCATTTGTTTGGTGTCGGCTTTAATGTAGGTCTCATCGTCCATCACAATGTAGAACGGTTTTGTGAGCCACTCCCTGTATAGTTTTCTTGCACGAGTTTTGGCCACCGAGTTCTGGTTATCGCTCCGGTTCGGTGCCTTCTGGACCTTGTACACATGTAATCCAGAACGTTTCATTGTTTTCTGCACCAAACAAAATGAAACTTTCGCCTTTTTCGCAACATCCCTGATCAAAATGTTGGGATAACGCTTAAATTGGTTCAATACCATCCTGGCCTTCTCCGGATTTGATGTGCCATGTTTTTTACCACTACCATTTTTCCGCTTGGTTGTCTTACGGTCCTTGAACGTTTTGATCGCATGAGATACGGTTGAATGTGCGATTCCGAGCTGTTTTCCGATCCATCGATGAGAAGCGTTTGGGTTTTCGAAGTGAGTGCCGAAAATTTGTTGGCGCACTATTTCTTCATTCGAAGCCATCACTGAAATCACTCGACCGATTTTCACGAAACTCATTACACAATTGACACAACACAATGAAATACATTCAGTTAAAATTTCAATAATTTTTACCCACACGCTAAAAAGTTACGAACAATTGCGTGTGTCCAAATTTCATCGAACACAGTCTTTAGGAAAAAAGGATACCTCCCCCCCCACCCAACAACCCACCCCAAACACTCCCCCTCAAACCCCATCCACCACACATATTCTTCTCCCCACTCTACTCTATCCCCCCGCCCCTATTCTCGTTTTGTACGTATAATTTTTTTTAACAAACAACCTGTAATAAAAACCACCAACCCCCACCCCCCCGGAAGGATTTACTTCGGTCGGGAGAGAGTAATTGGGGGTTTTTTTGGGCGGGGAAATATCTCTCTGGTTTATAAAACAACTTAAAAATTTAGATTTTACCACAACGCCCACCCCTCATGGCATCATCCCCAATCTTAAACACCAAGTTGGGTTTTTATTTATTATGGACGAAAAACCCCTATGAAGGGCTTTTTAGTACATTGAGTTTCTTTTTGGCAATAATAATGATTGGCAAATTTAAATGTGAATTCGATGTGATTGTTTTAACGAAACTTGATTGGACGAGCGATTCCAAAATGTGCAGATATTTGTTGAAGGTGCTCTGTGGTGACAAACACTAGAACAGACCGACCAATTAGAGAGCCACACATACAATAATCTTTTACAAAAAGCCTAGTCGTGTGAGTTGAATTCGGCTGAATAATTCCATACTGGACCACCACCACCTTCAACTGTTCTATCATCTCCAACATAGCTCTGAATGACTTTAACCGTTTTTGCCACAATGGAAGGTATCGGATGCCCGACTTCTGCAAGTCAAGCCCGTTTCAATCAACGAGTCAATGGTTTTTCATTCTATGACTGAACTCAAGATAAGGAAGTTTCGAATAGAAATGTGCGATTTTAGGACTTACAATTACAATTACAATTTTGCGGAAGCCATTGGATCTTGACGCTGACCAGCCAGCATTTCTCAGATGTAAGACTTTTGCCGTGTTTATCATGCTAGAATTTGTGCCGCTATTTTATAAATTGATTATAAATCAATCGATTCCAATTTCGTTGACAATGGTGTGACGATCTCAATAGAAGTTGGAGAACTACCCCGTTAGCGTATGAGGATACTGTACGGAATCTGATGGCGGGTGGATCAAAGAAAGTTCGAAGAATTTAGCAGAAAGAAGGATTAACATCTTAATCTACTGTTTACTGTATATACAAATCTATTATACTGAAATATGTAACCATCGGTTCCAATTGAATCTTGTTGGCTCCACCACAAGTACATTACACCACACAGTTCTACACACCCTATTTCCACATGAAGACTGAACATCAACAACAATTTCCAGTGAGATCTATCTGATTATAATTAAATTTGAACTATACTGCTTAATACGCTTAATGCTTAATACAAAACAATATAATTTGATGATAGAAGTGTATGCACAATACAAATATCCATTTGATGTTTGTACTGTGTCTATGCGGGGCTTGTTGTAAGTGAAAGTGACCTGAACGTGAGTAACCAGGCATTCTGAAATGGGTCACTGGATCTCAACAGAGCTCTCACCTTCCAACTCCCGGGCTAAATATGTTTGTCGTGTCGTCAACAGTTCGTTTAACTGAAAACATTTTTCTTCCATAAAAACACTGCTGGACGGTTTTTTCCCCATACTGGTGGGCGTTGGATTTTATATACACACATACACACACATCTCTGACCGACATGTTGGGCTTCCTCTTGTATACTTGCACCACTTCTTTATCATCTTGTTTTTTGCGTGTTCCCCGTTTCGACTGCTTGGTTGGCTTCCCCTGAACCGTTTTGGTTTCTAGAAACTTGTTTGTAGTCCGGATTGTAACCCAATTCAGCACCGTAACCGAGCTAAAACGATGCATTAGGGAATCCTGGAAACAAATTGATCGTAAAACGATCCAAAAACGTATAACTTCAATGCCAATGAGAATCTTCTACGTTATTAAGAGCAACGGAGAAGCAACCAAATATTGAAAGGAGATTCGATATCAAAAATCTATTTTTTGATGTAGGACTACGTCTTTGTTTTCAATACAGGGGTACACGCTGCGAGTAGGAGAATTTGGAGCGTCTTGAAATATGCTTAAGTTTTGAAAGTAAATAACTAATTCATTTCATGGCGAATTTTCAAAATCTTTGTACCAATCTATCTGGAATATTTCTACGCATCATTTTTAATATTAAAATTGATTGATTCTCAACATAAAGCTATTTAAAATAACTTAAATACAAGGTGATGTCTCATAATGTCGATTTTTCAGAGTAAATTTACCAAATGCACAGTATAATCCTAGCACAGACTTCATATTTAAGTAAGGAACGTCTCCTAGGCAACCATGAATGATATATAAGGGGAACACCTTCGCATTTTGATTTAGTTTTTCCGCAGTCATGGAGCTGCAGAGTTAGATCTGCTGTAGGAACGCAGTTGGCGGTAGCAAGCACTCTGGAGGGTGCACTGGCGAGCGGTCGTTGCCCAGAGAGGCGTTGGTGAAGTTGGCTGTTGATGCCGATGCTCCCGTCAATCTCGCTGTGAGAAACATGACTGCTGAAGCCTACGAGTTGGCGGGAAAAAGCCGACCGTGACAACAACGAGACGAGAATCCTCCCACGTCACCTGCAGATTGCCACTAGCCTGGGATACGGATATATGAAACAAAAAAAAATTCGTTCCCCATTGATTCTAAGAAGCCTTTTGGTTCCTATAATAAATGCAAAATTTCAGCTCGATCGGTGAAACTATATTTTAGCGCCCGCGGTTTTAATTTTCCCGTAGTATTTTCGATGGGAAAACTTACCTTCACAAAGAAATATCTGGCCAGGCGACCCGTTGTGTGTGGTGTGTGGATATACAATCCAACGCCCACCGTCCGGCAGTGTTTTTATGGAAGAAAAATGTTTGCAGTTAAACGAACTGTTGTCGAATAGACAAACACTTTTAGCCCGGGAGTTGGAAGGTGATAGCTCTGTTGGGTTCCAGTGACCCATTTCAGAATGCCTGGTTACTCACGTCCATTCCGAGGTCACTTTCACTTACAACAAGCCCCGCATAGCACAGCACAAACATCAAATGGATATAGGTACTGTGCATACACTTCCATCATCAAATCTTACTGTTTTGAGGATGGCACGTATTAAGCAGTATCGTTCAAAATTAGTTATAATCAGATAGACCTCACCGGAATTTGTTGCTGATATACAGTCTTCATTTGGACGGCTTCCCTGTGATGCTAAAGGAGGCTTTTATGTCTCTACACTCCGTTATTCGGCAAATATTTTCACATCATCCTTTTCGAATGGAACAGCCCGAATTCAATTATTACTTCGCGCACAAATGCAATACAACGAAAATCACAGGTAAAAAAAGCACTTCTGAGAAAAAAATTTACTTGTTAATCACAATCATAGTGCAACGAAAGAAAATGAAACTTCACAGCTCTCCATCTGTACATCTGAAATTATATGCCAGTCACTCACGCACGCATGCGCGTTAGCTTCGTTCTTTGCTTTTGACCAGCAAATGGCCGTTTGTTACTTTGCACTGGCTTTCATTTTTTCTCTCTCCACACTCTGTCAATAATAAAAATCCCCCGCTATGAGGCGACTCTAAATCGACTTCTAAACTGCTTATAATCATTAATTCACTCGCAACAAAGCGGAAAAATACTCTAATATAATCATTTTTCTCCGCGTGGCACAATATCAACCGCACTAACAAACACAATTAACTCTTCCTCCGGGTGCGAGGGCAAAGCACAAAAAAACAAAAAAACGAAGAAAAACTACCGACCATCACAAATTTCGGGAGGGAATCGATTGTATTCACTACATATTACACAAAACACGTGGAGATCTTATGATTTTACTGTTCGATTAGGTTGAATTACGAATATATTTTTGATTTTATTTTTCGCGAAAAGGATGCAGCAAAAACAAAACACGCCAGTTAGCCGTCGCCTATCTGGCCAGGTGACCCGTTGTCCTCTAAAAATAAATCAATCCAACCACTCCCTGAAAACATTTTTTGCACAGTTATTTGGCTTCTGAAAATCATAAGGAAACTGGAATTTAAATGTTGTGCCAAGCTAATGGCCACCCGCAACGACGAGGAGCTGAACCAAGAATACCAAGAATAGAGCCCAAGTTCAATCGCAAACCATGTTTCTCCCCCGTCAACTAAATCCGTCCTTTTCAGGACGACCAAATCAGTTTGCCAACTAAAGAGTTTTGTTTGATTGAATTTTTCTCTTGTGCTGTTTGAAATTTAAATTACCGCGCCCCGGCTGAACATGGCATTGCTTTAAACGCCGCGTCCCGGAGTAAATGACAAAGTGGCAAAGCGCGTTGAACAACCAACGAACGAAATTCTTTAACGGATAATTCGAGCCGAACTGCAACACGTCAGACCGACCATGTGTACAGATCTATGTATAGAGGGTAGGTTGAGTTCATTGTAATTCCTTGTTGTGCATGGCTGATTAGTTGCTAGCGGTATATAATAAATATTTCTTAAAATGATTCAGTATTGAACATAATCAATAACTAAATAACTTGTTTGAAGTTTGTTTTTTGCAATCGCTGCCCGCTGTTTGCTGGCTTGTGATGATTTCCCTATCACTGTTATCGTTCCTTTATAACTAGTTGTTTAATGCAAGTAAAGTTCTCTTCAAATTCCAATCAGTGCTTGAAAGTGTATCCTACGATCTAGTGCCTTGGATAGAGTCCCTACCATTTGATAGGAATCAAATACTTTTGAGAAAGTCTAAGTGAAATGTCGCAGCATTTCGCGAACGGAACGGATTTGAACAGCATATGGCCTAGCTTCCTGACTGATATTGCCGCCCAGCAAACACAAAATCGTATATGATAGCGGATATATGTACAACGTGGAGGCGATATACGTACATGCGTCCATTTGACTTCATGTAAAATGTACGTATATCGCCTCCACTTTTCACTCTTATCCGCTATCATATACGATCATGTGTTTGCTGGGCTGGGTGGGTATCTTGATATCATATGTCATACATATTATTTCCAGTGAAAGCAAGATGTATGAATGTAGATATCAGGACAGGCTAAATCAAATAATTACGGTTCTAGTGCAAACGTCTAGTGCATGGGAATTAGATTTGGAACGAAACCAATTTCGGTCACTCTTTAAACAATCAAGCGATCTAGATTGTATATTGCTGCGTAGTCCTACGTCACCGTTGCGCACAACCCCATTGGGCTGTACCATGCAGTTTTTATAACTGAACTCTAAGGGCGGCTGAACGAATGCAACGCATAAGGAATATTTTGAAAATAAGCTAACCACATATAATTGCGTTGTACGTGTGTATGAATTTGTGATGGTTTTGATGTGTTCATCAGAGCATGCTGTGCGTTTGACTGTCATCTCTCGTTTGTTTACTTGTAAGTACGGTTTATATTCTTCATTTTCAAAATTTCACGCAAGACTTTTCAAAGTTTTGGACACATGGCTACGTGAAAAAGGTGTAACTATGCGACAATTGGCGAAACGCTTTGGAATTCATCACGCGAGTGTAAAATCCATCATAACCAAGTTTGGGGAACACTGTTCTTTTGATGAACTGCCAAAAAAAAACAATCTTCCATCCCCAAACTGGATCAGAAAGAGGTTGCTCTAATTCGGAAGAACAAATCAATGTTGAAACGTCATTTGGGCAATAAAGCGGAAACCAGCGTCGGAATAATTCAATGTATCAAGAAACGGAACAACCTGAAGACCTACAAAGCAAAAAATCTCGAAACAAAGTGCAGAACAGAAGCGACGCGCAGCAAGTTTTGCAGCGACCGGATGCATGTACTTTGATGGACATCGAGACTTACGTCAAAAAGGGCTCAAAAACCCTTCCAGGTCCACAATATTACACTGCCGTCGTAGAAGAGGATGTAAACAATGCAGACAGGTTGACTCATGTGGAAAAGTTAGGTAGAAAAACGCTGGTATGGCAAGCAATATGTTCCTGCGGTATGAAGTCTACCATTTTTTACCAGAACATCAATGCGGAAATCTATCGATCTGAGTGTCTGCAAAAGAAGTTGCTGCCTTTAAATCGGAAGCCTAGAACCCCTCCATAAGCCAAAATAACTCTCAATTGGCTCACGGAAAAGGGTATAGATTTCGTTGAGAAAGACATAAATTCGCCAAATTGCCCTCAGCTTCGGCCCATCGAACGCTATTGGGCGATTGTGGACAGTGTCTTCAAAAAGACTAGTAAAACAGTAGGGAATATGCAGGAGTTCAAAAAAATTTGGCAAAGGCGTCCAAAAGCTGTGATGAAACACTTGTCGGGAATATGATGAAAAGTGTGCAATCAAAAATTCGCAAATTCGTGAAAGAATAATAATAATTTCATCCGTTCTTCACAATGTTCAAGTTCAATCCCGTTAAATAAAGAATCATCCATTTGTTTGAATAAAACATATTTTTTTAAATGATTGGAAAGAAAAAATTGTGATAACTTATGTTCGATACAGTCATTATTATTTTATTTATCAATGATCCAAATTGGACTAATAAGCTATTTTTGAAAAAAACGATGCTAAACGTTTGGATTCTAAATGTAAATAAATTAGAGAGAGAAAAAAACAATCCAGTCTACTTTCATTGAGAAACATAACTTACAGAATGCAGGTGCGGCTAAACGAATGCATTGCACTGTATAAGGTACAATTTCTCTGTCTGCTTTCAATAAAATGAATGGTCATGGCCACGAAGCGTTCGATTGAACTTTTTGATATTTTGTCTCATTTAGTTTCGAATTCTTTCAAAGATCGCAAGGTTTTCGGAAAGTTTGGCTATGGCGTGGATGGAAGTTATTCTGATGATCTATCTCCGTATTTGTGGCGTTCTTGAAGACAAAGAGGAAAACTTTTCCATCTGAGTTTGCAATTTAGCAATCAAGATTTCATCTAATCACTTTTTTTGCGGTAGCCCTTGGTGACCGAACTAATGTGGGAAAAATGATGCAAGCTAAAATAATCGCAACAACCTTGTCAGCAACTCCTGTAACGACCCTGCCAAAATCACGTCCCAGGCATGGTAAAGTTTGAATCTGAAAACTTGCTCCTCAACAACTATTACAATGAAATAAACACCATTTTTTCTCCTAGAACAAATTAAAACAACAAATCTGTGCAGCAACCGGGACAAAGGCTAAGCTTGTCGCAGGCTACGAAAATAACAAACTTTTTTTCTCTACAGCGTGCCACAGTTCGTCTGACATGCTCCCCAGAAGACAAATTTTGTCGAAACTGATTCCATGACACGTAACCAACCCTGGATGTTTGTGCCATTTCTAGCACCACCGCCGCCAGCTCATATTGCTGTAGGGCAAATTCCCCGAAGTATCCGAAGCAGTACAACATATGTTGTGTCACACCTCGGCACAAATAACATACATTCTGCTTGTTCAAAGTTGCTATGTAGTACACAGGGTAAAGCGTTCGTTGCTCTTCTCTTCCTTCAACACCTAGGCCAACCCAAAAGAAGTGGGTACGTGTTGCAGCTCTCTTTACACACAATCATATTGTGCAAACTTTCCACCGTTCGGCGTCGCTGCGCTGCTATAGGTAGGAGAACGTGGTACAACCTTCCACTGCCGGAATAGTTGTTTCAGCAAAGTTCACGCTCAGGAGGCTTTTCGCAAAGATGCAGAACATCTACTGCCTTCAACCGGGGTCGGTCCCTTGAAAGCTGTAAGACAGGCAGGATGCTACACAGAATCTTGTCGCTGTCAAAGTTTCCAACAAACTCCGTACCACCATTGCCACCACCGCCGCAGTGCTCCATCGTTTTGGTTGGATGGAGACGGATACCTAGAAAAAATCTACCTACTTCTCTATATCTTTGGGGACACAACAAACTCCGGCTATCGGTGTTGCCTGTTCAATCTAATGACGGGTGCATATATCACACCGACGACATCGACGATACCACAGCGGCTGCCGGACCACGTAATAAGTTCCAAAGGCGAATCAACTTATGGGTCCATAGGCGACAGAAAAGGCAACAGCTTGCACTGCTTGAGGAAAATAAAAGGAAGATTTTTCTTTATTGTCCCTGGGAGTGAGTGGATCTTTATTGGTTATCGTTCGGTGCTGTGGTCCAACACGAGACGGCGTCCATTATTCATGCTATCAAAATTTAATTAAGTAGCTATTTTACTCATCTCTGTTGCCCAATCAATACAAGCTGGTTAAATTTTTCCGTAGGATGAACCTAGCCTCAATATCAAAAGGCGAATCTTTAACTTGGAATAAAACAGGTATGTGTCCCTTAACTCAGCCTAATATGCAACGATCGATTACTTTTTTATCATAACTGATGAAGTATGGTAGCTGTGAGCGATATTGAACTAGATTTACACTTGCTTATGTACGTTTAATAAGACGTTTGGTAGTATGTATCACAAAAAGTTACACAACTCATTTTATTAAGTCAGAAACTTTCGAGGGATATGGATGTAATGTCGGTCTATAAGCACCAAATTTGGTCTATTCATGGTGGCAAGTTCGTCCCATTCGAGAGATTTACTATTAAATGCTATCTTCGTACGTTTTTTTCCTGAATTTCTGATTCAAGGCGTTGCCAGCTGTATTCACACTACCCAACACATAATTTCACAAACAAACTAAACTAAAGTTACTTTGACACATTTAAGTGATGTTCACATATGATTGATATGTGTAGAGTAAATTATAATATTTTTATTATAGAATGACCAGTAAATTCTATAATAAAAATATTATAATTTACTCTACACAGATTTTGTTTTTATAGTTGTTTTGGTTGAGCCAATTAAAAAATATACATACGCAAACTCATACATTACCATTGCAAATTTTACCAATAACAACATTTTTACTACGTTATTAATCCAATAGGCCATAGTTGGGTACATAGAAAATAATATGTCCCTAAAATTGGGTCTCAGGTTTTCTTGTCAAATTATTGTTATTTTATTAATGTGAAGAGTTAGTTAATAACGTGTGACTATTTTTTGTACATCTAGGCTGCATTACTCGGTTAATCGGTTCAATTTAGCCAAATTTAGATCATTCGAAGATCATGAACATAATCTGTTCAGCTTAACCAGCGAAGTCATGGTGTCTAAAAAGTTAAGGAAATCGAACACTGCACGGATGTGA